>LZPO01028561.1:5725-19370 GCA_001675575.1 Neotoma lepida | reverse complement strand
TTTCCTAAATTCCTCAAGAAAATGGTATGGTCCATTCACAGTCTTCCTAAAATGGCAGGGTGGAGAGGAGAGAGAGAGCTGAGACTTCAGACTGTAACAGCGCTGCTAATTCCTAGGCAGATTAATGTGGGCAAATGTCTGACTAGCAGAGCTCCTGGCCTGGGAAAACTACCTCCAGAGTTGTGAAAATTAGATACAGCAATAGGTAGAACTGCTGTGTCCTAGTTCNTTTTACTCTCTCTTGCTCTCCTCTCCCTTTTCCCNTATCTCACCTCCTATGCACCCCCGCTTTATTTCTCTTTCTCTCTCTCAGATTCCGTGAATGAAACGTGACCAACCCACTCATGCTCCTGTGGTCATGCCTTCCTCTGCAGGATGAACTGTATCGCCTCTGGAACTGTCAATCACAATAAACCCTCTTTCCCATAAGTTGCTCTTGGTCCAGGCACAGCAACAGAAAAGTAATTAATACAAATCAACAGGCTTAAATTCCTTAAGCTACATGAGTAGCAATGAGTGAAAGAGGCAAGAAAACTACATTGTATGTAATGTTATGGTTTTCCCAAAGGGGGAGTAGAAATTTAAACTCCCATGACAGTGATGAAACCATCTCTCCATATTCTCAAATACAATTTGAAGGTTTGGGGAAACAAATCGTTGCCAGTTATGTGTAAAGCAAATGTCTTCTGGTTGAAGCTCATCATTTCATTCCTATAATGGTGTGTTTTGATAAACACGGGGCTCTTAGGTTTAATGAGGTCATTTATTAATCGTAATGTTTATGGTTGGTATTGTGGAAATGAAGAATAATGGATCTCTCTGTGGTTTTCAATACATAATAATTACCACCATTATTATTAATTATTTTAGTTCTCAGATTTATCAAATTTATCAACTGGGTGCTCATTCCAAGCCTTGTGAGCTTTTGGTTGACAATCTTGCATATGAAAAATGACATCTGCATCGTTTTCTATATGTTTCTTCTTGTGAAAATGAAGATTCTTTTCACATTTATCTCTTTCCTACCATCTANCTGTTAATGTTATTTATGTTCTTTTTCTTCTTGATTTTTCAGGTTTTAATATTTTTTATTATTTTTATTATTATTATTTAGCTTAGACTTCTGTCTTGTGCAGCTGCTAATTGCAATGTTTTCCTATTTGCCACG
The DNA here is from genome assembly GCA_001675575.1 of Neotoma lepida. Lineage (NCBI taxonomy): Eukaryota > Metazoa > Chordata > Mammalia > Rodentia > Cricetidae > Neotoma > Neotoma lepida. The sequence continues at coordinate 18,202 of LZPO01028561.1, read as the reverse complement.
TGAGTTCTATTTTGCTGGTAATTTTGTCTTCCTTTGGTTCATTGACGTAACTAACAAGCAGTTTCCATATTTTATAGTTGGATTTATCAATCTTTCGTTGCCGCTANATTTTGAGTTTCTGATTGAAAGGACTTCATGTATCTAGGTTTATGAAAACTTATTTTGGTGTAAGTTATGGATCTAATTCACTTATCTTTCCTCTAAATGGCTACCTATTGTATTAACACCATATTAACACCACTTATTTAAAAGTCTATTTACATGAGAGATTTGAGAGGCTTCCTCATCATGAACAGAATATCAACAAGTGTCCAGGCCATCAATGGTCTTCCACAGTATTTATTTACCCACCCTTTCATGTACTTTCATGCTATTTAGTGATCTAAGATTATATCTTTGTTTTAATAACTGATTTTTGCTACCGTCATATTTCATACATATTTGACTTCCCATATTAACTTTAAAATAGATTTTTATAACTCTAAGGAAATAATTAACTTGATCCTACACACACACACACACACACACACACACACATTAAAACAAAAACAAAAAACACCCACATGTATTAATGTAACACTTGGCCTAAAATTAATTAAAAGGCTCTTTGTGTTTCTAGGTTTTTAACAAACCATGTAAAAGAGAGATGATTTAGCCTTTGAAGTTATTGTAGATTTCCCCTGTGAATTATCTTGGACTTGAACTTGTGGGGAACATTTTTAGCTTGTTTGTGACCTAACATTGTTCTGTTTCTTTGGCCAGTATTACCAGGTTGACTTGCAGTTCACTATATAACACAGGGGGCCTCACATTCTGCCTCAGCTTTTCGGGTACTGGAATTTTAGGTGAACCTCACTATACCTTGCTAAACTTTCTGTCTCTGTTGACATTAGTTTCAGTTTTCCTAAAAGACCTTTTACATCTTCCAAAACTACTTACATATTTTTCTAACTTTTGAGTTGTGTATTATCGGGGAATATTATTTTAAAGTGTGTTGCATTTTTTCCTACTACTTTTGTTAACAATTCAAAGATGTGTTTGATTAAATATAATTAACCTGTAAGCAGGAGGCTGAGTCAGCAAGTAGCTGANGGGAAGTGATCAGGAGGAACCACATGTAGCAAGGGTTTTTTTAAGTGGGGGCTAAGAGAAGGACACAAGGGATTTTGGAAGATGCCAGCAAAGGGAGGTTAACTGCTTGCTATTCAACCTCTATGAGTAAGCAGAATTCCACCTACACTGTAGAATCCTGAGTTCTTTAGATTTAGATAAAGTTTCCCTTAGTAGCTTTGAAAGAGTCGGTGCCTGAGGGAACAGAGTCCCCTCAGGCTGCNGCCCTTGCNACCGAACTGCTGCTAGTAGAAGCAGAGTTGCAATCTCTGATTAGGACATCCATTGCTTAAGGGGCAGTCACTGTAGATAATAGAAAACAGATGANAACAGTGTATTACTTTCCTGTAATAGTAAAACTTGGGGTATGTATTTAAGACTATGTATTTTCCTCATTGCTTCAGTTGTATTAAGCTTTTTAATACATAAATTATTTACTTTCAGTTTTTTCTATTTTTTCCATAAGAGTATACAATTATTTTATTTTATTTTCCAGATAGAAATAACATTTTATAAATTATTTGCTTCTAATTTTGCAATAAAGTTACACTTTTACTAAATTTTAATTAGTAAATGTCAGTCTATTACTTCAGCTTGGAACTTGTAAGGCTTTGGTCTGTGATGGGGTCAGTTTACACAAATGCCCATGGGTAATTGAGTGGAAGTTACTTTTCATTTTTGAGTTATTAATTTTGCAATAAAGTTACACTTTTACTAAATTTTAATTAGTAAATGTCAGTCTATTACTTCAGCTTGGAACTTGTAAGGCTTTGGTCTGTGATGGGGTCAGTTTACACAAATGCCCATGGGTAATTGAGTGGAAGTTACTTTTCATTTTTGAGTTATTAATTATTCAAGCAGAATACATAATTAGAGTTATAAGATGTAACTAAGTGATTAAATTATTTGGCTTACTGAAAAGTCATATAATTACAGCTATAATGTAATTGATTTTACTTACCCAAGTGTCATGCCTTGTGTTAGAATCTTTGTTCTTCTGTGTTCTATTAATTTATTAAATCTGTAGCTTCTCTGTGTTGAGAGGGCAGCTCCCCATGTTGTTCAATGTACATGCATTCCTTTCCTGTGTTATTAATGAAGTGTCTTTACCATTACAAAGAGAGCCTTCCTTGGTTTCATCTAAATCTGAATTCGAATATATTTCAGCTATCCTNTTCTTCTAAAGATTTATTTTATGTGCATGAATGTTTTGCCTACATGTATGTATATGTACCATGTGTGTCCCTGGTACACTCAAAGGTCAGAACAGGACATTGGATCCCCTGGATGGTTGTGAGTTACCATGTTGGTGTTGGGAACAAAACCTGGGTCCTCTGCAAGAGCAACAAATGGTCTTAACTACTGAGCAGTCTCTCCAACTCCATTCCTTTGTTTTTGACAAAGTATCGGGTGTTACGGTTTGGATCTAAAATGTCCCCGAAGGGATCATGTTCTCATGATACAATCACTTCCTCAAAGCTCCGATGAAACTGCATGGGTCCACGGCCACTTGACTGCTCTTCTAAGCTCATGTAACTCCTGTAACCATCATGAGACAACATGGTGGGGAACAGTTGACAGAAATAGAGGTGCTAACTTCAAAAATCTGAAAGGTGGGGGCTTTAAGACCTAAATATTTTTTGAAGGTATGTCCCCATAGACCCACTTCATCTAATTAGGTCTCACCTCCTTAAGTTTCCATCACCACCAAACTGGAAATCCAAAGTATAACCCCAAACTGGAAATCAAGCCTTGAACACGTGGACCTTTGGGTGACATTCTAATCCCAGTGATACCAGCTTCTAAACACATTTACAGCTGTGATTTCTTACTGTTTACANTTGCTTAAGAAAGCTTTTATATTTGTTCTTTTGACTTACTTAGGCGTATCTTTTGATAGACCCCCAGACTCGGGGTTCTATCATACCCTGGNGGACNCCCCCAGAGACCCAGGCTCCAGACCAGTAGATGCAACAAGCAAGAGGATTTTATTAATTTCNTTTGTGCAAANGGGCNCTCCGCACCGGGAAGCGGAAGAAGCCCNGAGCAGCATTTTTAGGCAAGTTTTAAAGGAAAAAACCACAAGAGTAGCATAATTCGAGGGCTATTGTACAATTGGCTGGTTTGAGGGTTACTATGAGCGGGCTTTTGGGGGTTTTTCCTGGTAGGGTGTGGGTAGGGTGTGCTCTTNGAGTGGTGGCTGTTTCTTTTTCCTGGAAAACCCACAAAGTGCTCTGTCTTGACCATGTGGCCTTATCCTAGGCTAACATCTGGTCTCATGGCCTGGTCTCAGGACTAGGCTTAGTTTCTTAATTTTTACAGGAGTGACAGAAATCATGGTTGGGGTCTTTCACTTTTACATATAACATAAAGTAGGGGTTGCAAAGTGGATGAACCTGAAAACAANTTTTATTTAATATGTGAGGTAAGCCCACATACAATAATCGATATAAATTATATTTTTATCTTCTACTTTTTCATATATTCATAATTTATGTGGTTTTATTTCTACTGTGTTTTCTCTGCTATTTTAATTTTTTTCTCTTGTTATTTAAGAAGGTTCCTGTATCTTTTTTTGAAACCGGCTCTGTTTAGTTCTGTTCACACGTACACCTTTCTGTCATGTTCCAGTTTCTACTTCTGGTTTTGGTTTCTATTACACAGGTCCCTCCACTTTTCTATGTACAGCAGTCAATGTACGGCTTCCTCCATAGTATTACATAGTAGTTTGTGACCTACATTCCTAGCAGTGTTAGATCTTAGATCTGCTTTCTAAGACCGTTACATCCTCATGACCCATTTCCCTGTATTTCTTAGGTTGGTGAAATTTTCCCTCTTGCAGAAAGAATCTTCAGTAAAAGTTTTCCTGTACAANATGTGTTTTGTTTGCATATTTGCATGCACACTACTGATCACATACAGCTCCACACCAAGGAGAATTTGGATAGATTGAAAATCCTTGATTCACATTTTCTTTAAATACCCAGAAAGCTTTCTCCATTGTTGTCTTGCTTTGTTTGTTTCCAGAAGTGTAAGTCAAATCGATTTTTCTTTCACATAGAGTCTTTTTCCTTAAGAGCCCCTAGGATATCATCTTTGTACTTAAAGCACCAGAGCTTCTCTCATCCACATCTCAAATTGACCAGCCAGGGCATTTCATCAGGTGAACAGTGGGCCTTCAGAAAACACAAATTTAGGCCTCATGTGTTTCCGGAGAGTCTTGTTGGGGGTTAACTTTAAATGGTGGCTGTCTTTGCTTCTGCAGAAACTCTGACTGAAGACACGGTTTTGCTTCTTTGATAATCTTCTACATCTCACATCTTATTGCTAGTGATTTCTACCTTTTAAACATTTTGCTTGGGGTCTTAGCAATTTTAATCTTCTCTTCAACAGCTTTTGTTACACTCTAAGGAAATGTAATCCTCCTTTGTCACCTTGTACTGTGGTACTCTCTTCAGAAATGATTTTTTTCAATTGTGTGAACTAATAATTTTTAACTTTGTTTCCTGTCCTTGAACTTTCAAATTTTAAGAATATTTAATTCATNTTGGAATAATGCTTTGCAGTTTTCATCAGCATTTTTTTTTCACTTTGTGGGAAATACTTTTCATCTGGTAAAAATACTAATTTTCTATCAAATACCTTTACTGAAGAAATATTCATATTAAAAAATTTTAATGTCCTAAAATCATCTAAAGTGTTTTCATTTTTCTAAGGTCAATTCAGTTGCAATTAGAAAAATAAGTTACAATTTGTCAAAAACAATTGCATTTCTCATTTTTAGTCATTCTAAAATTAATAGGCAAATTATGTTCTAGATGAGACTGATTATAAATATCAAATAGAAGTTCTGTTTTATTTCTTGGTGAACAAATTTTCGTGCATGACATAATTGTTAAATTATCCATGATTTTAAAATAGTAGAGAGCCCTAGCTCACACTTGCATTTCTATCATTGAAAGTGTTGTGAAATATCAATGCCATTCTGACAGTCTTCGTTGTTTAAACTGTTAACTGTCTATTGCTTTGGGCGTCTAGAGTCTTAAATTAAAATCATAATGAAAGCTGCATAGCTTTCACCCTCAAATTGAGTCTTTATCTTACTGTAAAGAACAGTTTGGAAGCTATTCTTCTTGCAATACAATTACTCTTAAGTGAGTAAGATTAACAGTCAACTATGTGAGGCTTGTGGAAATACACTATTGAGACATTTAGCCTCTTTCAAATGCATAAAAGATTTCTTTGAATTTTCCCCTTTTTAATTATTTCTATTTATGAATAAAAGACTGATANAATGTAAAAGAAAACCTAATAGAAATAAAAATAAAGCATTCCCTTATGTCATTAAATTAAGGTTTGAAGCAAAGTAAACTAAGCCAATCCTAATTCCAGCATGGACAAGAGTGGGGAGGATGCTGGGAGGTTCCACTCTAGCTGAGAGACTACTGGAAACTGATGGCTTCTAGGGCAGGGGTGGGGGAGTCAGTTTTCTTCAGGGATTTGGACCCAAAAGCCTACCCATGTCCCANTAGGTGAACCTACACCATGTATGTACAGGCAACAACAAGTGGACTCAGTTGGTGGGAGGTGCATGAAGTTGGGAGGAAAAATGGTGATAGGGATAAGAATTGGAGGGAAGAGAATTGGGGTGGAGTTTATCAAAACACAGTCTATCCATGTATGAAATTCTCAGCCAAAACAAAATTGCTATCTGGTAATTGCCAGAGAACATGGGTCAAAGGATAAATCTTGGAATCTGGGAAGGTGGCTAGATAAGCATGAATTATGATTCATTAATCTCAACATATAGAATTCCAATACACATGGTTCAATGATTTTATAACTTCAGCATAATTATTTGAGACACACAATTAATACATCTGAAATATACTTGTGCCCATACATTGAAGTTGACAACCACATTTAAAATTTTCTAAGCAAAACGATAAGAATAAGTGAAATCTAATTAGTCCCAACACATTTTCTAGAAGAGGTAATGACATAATGAATTTATGCCATTAAATTTCACTGGTTTAGCTGATGTCTGGTTAAACAGACATTAAAAAGAAAACCTTAGAATGGTTATAGATTAATGTATGTGAACAATCTGAAGATCATCACAAAGAAATTACATATTTAATCTCTTTTATTTATCAAAANGAACTTGCACAATCTTGAACAATAATGTGAATAAAGATACCTTTTATACTATTGCTTATGGGTTGTTTATTTCATTTTGTTGACGACTCAAAAATAGGACATTGGACCATTTTCAGGGCACCGGCTATATTAAGCGTCCTTGTTATTTCTCCATCTCAATGGGTTACCAATAAATGATACTCTTCCATAGCTGTTTTGTTTAATAATTAACCATTTCTTTCATAGTTAATCTTTTTTATTGTCTATATTTTTAGATCAGCCATTTATGAGCTTTCTGATTTTAAAAAGTTTTGTCATAATTTATTCAGATAGTTACTATATTATTTACCTCACTTTAATATACTAATAAAATGGGGTCAATTTNAGCTAACATTCTCAAAGCCAAACTAACTCTACAGTCTGCAGCAGGAATAAAGAAACATAAGACCCTCTCTGCTCACATGGCCGTTACTCTTGGTAACTACTGTATCTGTGTTGATGCTCACCCCAGACTTGCCCTTCTTTATTCCTGGTCCTTTGTTCCCAACTCTTTCTTCTTCTCCAATGCAGCTGTACTGTAGATTACACTGTTCTCAGAACATTACCACCTCTGAAACCTTTTAAATATCTTACTGAAAACTCTGTCTTTCCCATTGTTCTGGCTGACTGACCTATTTCTCTCTCTAATTTAAATCTTTTACTTCATCTGACTTCCAATACATTTATTCCATTAATCGATTATAATCCAGCTGGACAGTGGTGGTGCATGTCTTTAATCCCAGTACTTGGAAGGCAGAGGCAGACAGATCTCTTTGATTTTGAGGCCAACCTGGTCTACAGAGAGAATTCTGGGACAGCCAAGGCTACACAGGGAAACACTATCTCAAAAACAAAAGTAAATAAATAAAAATGAAAATAACAGGAATCAATCATAATCCCTTAAAATCCTCTTGAGCTTACTTCTTAGAAAAATTTTGATCAACATTATTGATGAAAACCCTTNAGAATTCCATCTTCTTCCTTGCTCCCTCCTTTCTAGTGTTCAATCTCTCTAGAAAATAAAGCATATCTGATTGCAGTAAATTCTCTGTGTTCCTATTGGCATCCAAGAAACTTAACATTAACAGAGAAAATCATACCTATAGTCTGATTGAGTTTACACCCATGACCATAAATTACAAATAGATACTCATACTGACTTATGACAGCTAATGTACTTTAGTGAGATCAATCTTTCATTCTCAGAAAGTGTCTATTCCATTTGTGATCTTCACTTTCTCAAACTACCAGCATCACTCATGCATTTTCAAAGTCATTTGATTTTTTTCAAAAACTAAAGAAACAGAAACTCTATTATCTCTAGGTACCAATTATTTAATCCACATGTGTATTTATCCACTGTTTGTGCTGTTGAATAAAAACCAAATATGACTTAGGTAACAGAAAACTTTATTCAAGNGGATTTTTGTGATAAATCGAGTGGAAATTATTGTAGTAGGGAGAACGCTCAGACTATTGAGTCTGCAGGCATCTGAACACTCAGACTGAGTGGAATATTCCTTCATCAAAGCTAAAGAAAGCAAGTCTATGTNGAAAGAGGCATGTGCTGGGCAGCANNAGCAAATTGAGGCAATATTCTCTCAAAACAAGAAAAGAGCAAACAGCTAGAAGTTAGACTATGAACAAGTCGGTGTGCAGTGATGGTGGTGTGCCTTCAACGAATCATTTTGCTCAGTTGAGTCTTAAGAGAGGTAATTAAGCAACGGAAGTATGCTAGCTCAGGGTTAGGATGAGCCCAAAATAAGGTGCCCAGAGGAGAAANGCAAGTTGAAAATAAAAGGAAATTTGACCAAACCAATTAGCAAATTTTCTAATTAANTTACAGATATAACAGCTCAGTAAAGGTTTTGTAAGGCAAAGAATGGGAATTTGGAGGATCTTTAATCCTATGATAAGTAAACAATGGAGAATCTTGTATCTTGTCTAAGTCACACGAGGAAAGTTTGTTTCTACAGTAGGCTGCCTGCTAAAACACATCAGAGAGCATTTTATAAACATCTTTTTCCAGGAGCAAAGCAGTCAGCTAAGGATTAACACTGTGGTACTTACTTATTTGCATCTCAGAGGAGAAGGCATCATTTTGTAGTTCTAGATCCATTCTCCCCTATTGCTAACCCTTCATTTGGCTTCTGCCCTCATCCTCATCACCATCCTTCTTCATAACTGATTATTTCCAGAAGCTCAAGTAAATGCAATAAGAAATCTCTCTTTGGCTCTATCTACATTTCTTCTTTCTCCAAATCATACAGGCTATCCACACCACCTCAACCTCATTTCCATCATTATACAGGCTGGGTCACGTCCTCTNCTAATTCAGAATCAAAAATGACCTTCATGTTACTATTCCTAGTGGATATTTTTATTCTCTTGTCTTCTATCTCTTTACAACCTTGGGCACAGTCAGCTACTGTCTCCTTGCTGGGATGCTCCTAGTCTTGCCTGCCAACATGTCACATGTGTCCTTTCCACACACAGAGCCTCACTTCCTGAAGCTTTTGTCCCCCTTCAGTATAGACTTCTTCTACTCTCATTATTTCCAAGTATTTGAATGCTCAGGATTGNCTATAGGCTGTTTCCCACTATTCATTCTCTCTGTTACCTCATCCATTCCCAAGGTTTTAAGCCATTTACATCTACTGGTTTTAGATTNTATATTTTTAACTAATATTTCTTGAGAGAACTTTAGACTATGNAATAGAACTTTACGTGTATGTGTGTGTGTGCACATACATGTGTACACATTCACATNATTGTATGTGTTTGTGTNTGTGCATGTGTATATGTAGGCCATAAGACTNACAAGCTGTTCCTCAGGTACTGTTCANCTCATTTTTTGAGACAGGGTCTCTCACTGGCCTGGAGTTTATGAGTAAAATACTCTGGCTGATGAGCAAGCCCCAGGGATCAGTCTGGNCCTGCCTCCATGGGCTGGGATTACAAACACTTGTCACCNTTCATAATATTTTTATATNGGTTCTGGAAAATCAAACTCAAATGATAATACTTGANCAACAAGCACTGAATTATCTTCCTGGCCCCTGAAATGGAGCATCTAAGCAGTTGTCTGCAGCTGGATATCAACTGTTATAAGTTGCCAACCTATGTGGTCCTGTTCTGCTGCTCCAGCTAGATAGAGCCTCAAAAGAGACTGATTTTCAAAATCACTTCTGTATCTGATGTATAAAAAAAGTTGTGGAAGCCAATAAGTGGGGGATCATTAGAGACATCTGTGGTGGTTTGAAAAAAAAATGGCCCCCAAAGGGAGTGTCACTATTAGGAGGTGTGGCCTTGTTGGAGGAAGTGTGTCACTGGAGGGGAGGGCTTTGAAGTCTCTTTTGCTCAAGCTCCCTTCAGTGTGACAGTCAAGTTGACTTCTTGTTCCCTGCAAGCCAAGATACAGCCAGCACGATGTCTGCCTGTACACCACCATGATCCCCATCATGATAATGGACTGAACTTCTAAAACTGTAAGCAAGCTATCCCAATTAAATGTTTTGCTTATAAGAGTTGTCGTGGTCATGGTGTCTCTTCACAGCAGTAGGAAACCTAACTAAGGCAACATCTCTGTTTCTGTTGCTTTAACCCCAGTTGAGGGAAACATGCTAGGGAAACACACTACACACTTGGTTTGAGGATGCCTGCTGTGCAATTNCACAAAAATGAATTCCTGATTCATCTGCCCAAGCAAGAAATCCTAAAAAAGATAACTCAAATTTCTAGCAAGCTTCTAGAATGAGAACCAAAAAATGTCAGAAAATTAACAATACATTGCCTTGGCTGCTTCTCTGTAGCAGGACTCAAATTGTCATCATTAAGTCACACTTCCTTGCTTTTTATTATAACTGCATCATCNTTGGCCTGTACACAAGTTCACATGTTTGTTTTTCTGAACAAAAGACTTCTAACCATATAGTTTGTAGCTGTTAGAATTGTGATCCTATGTGTCATTTTGCTTGCTGTTGTAGTCTAATGTGTAGTAAATATCTTCAGTCTAATTTGTGCAAAAGAAAAATATCTCAATGTCCCTCCTTCAGAGACCTCAATCTCAACAACTATTACAACTTGCCATACACCTACCTAATTACCAACATGTGGAAGTTGTCTTCAATACATTCACTTTTAACATCCNAATTGCAAACTCATAGCATCAAGATCTCAAACATGCATGCCCGCCTCTCTGCAACTGTGTTGCTAAAAACCATTTTGTCAACNGTCCTTGGAAAGCATCCATTTCTCCCCAGACTTTCACTTTCCTTCCCCTAGAATATTTCCACGCCGCATTTTGTAGTAGTACTTTTTTGTTGGGCTGATAATGCCATGGAGACTTATTATTAATTGTCTTGACCTTAGCTTAGGCTTGNTCTTAACTAGTTTTTATAACTTAAATTAACCCATATTTTTTAATCTACATTCTTTCACGAGGCTTGTTACCTCATCTCTGACTGTCCATCTTGTTTCTTTCATGTGTGGCTGTTGACTCAACCTTTCTTCTTCCCAGAGTTCTCTCTGTGTCTGGAAGTCCCACTTATACTCTCCTGCCTAGCTATTGCCTATTTATCTTTTTATTACACAAATCACAGCAATATATCTTCACACAGTGTACAAATATCCCCATAACAGCATATATAGATTAGACCAATGTTAAAAAAAATATATAATTACTTAGCCATGACTCATATTAATCTGTAAATTCAAGGCTGACCTCTATTTAAGTTTTCAGTTATNGCCCATATTATTCATCTACCCTTAATTATATTCTAACTGTATTTATTGATTGATAATACTCGGGTTCTATTTATGACTTGGAATTTCTAATACAGTGAAAAACAGTATTAAAGCTTACTTGTTGTTAGAGAAGACAGTACATAGAATTAGTGCATAAACCATCTGTTACACTAGACAATGATTACTCTGTAAGGAGAAAGTAAAGCAGAATAGAGCAATATGGAGGCACAGGATAGATAAGGTGGTCAGTTCCAAGAACACACCACACTGGTATCATTAGGGATTTTGTTTGTTTTAGTCAATGTGGGATCCCACTCCTAACCCTAGCGGACTTACAGGAAGTTCTTTTTTTTTAATTTTTCTTTTTTTTAAGATTTATTTATTATGTATACAGAAGAGGGNGCCAGATCTCATTACAGATGGTTGTGAGCCACCACGTGGTTGCTGGGAATTGAACTCAGGACCTCTGGAAGAACAGTCAGTGCTCTTAACCTCTGAGCCACCTCTTCAGCTCTTATAGGAAGAGCTCAGTAAGAACTTGCTGGAGGAATAAAATGCACACAGTCATTTTAGATTATTAGAGTACACTCAAAGTAATTTTAAAATATTTATTGTCTCACCTTTATACAAATTTTAAATGCNGACGAGAAACTCTGAAGACACCATACTGGTATTAGGTTTGTTTCTCCTGAATGTTTTTGTTTTCATCATATTTGATGTCCTAATTGAGAAAAGTGAAATGTCTTAGTGACATTGATAGTAGAAATCTGAAATATGGTAGACACATTTTTACTCACACGTGAGTAGACATATTTTTAACTAAATAACTGATTCTATAATGGAATTCTTATTAATTTTTTTAATACTTGGGTACATTTGGTGTTCTGTCTTGAAAAGGAGGTTCAGTGGATAAATGGGAAATATTAGANTAAGCATTTTAAGCACATAGTCCATTTTAATTGGTTTTAATTTATAAAATTAGGTAAATCAATTATTAACATGGACAAAGAAATTATTTGACTGTAATGAACTTCATGTGTTCCAGTGNTAAATTTCTAAGAGATTAAAGCTGTGTCTACATAACGATAAATGAAGCCAATTAGCTTGTCATTTATTATCAAACACTGACTCATCAACTCGTCACATAAAAACAATCAATTTAACTAGTTGTCAGTGAAATCTAATAAATCTCTAATTGGTCAATTTAATAAAACAATTAAAATTGTAATTCATATGAGCTTCTCTTTTAAAGCCTTATTTAATTTCTGAGTATTATGATAATGGTATCCTTGACAGCACAGCAAGTAGTTTTACTGTTTCTCATAGCAACAGTANGAATCAGCCCTNTTTTGATCATGGTTGAATTCACGAAGCCCTCACCTTATCACACAGTCAAAATGAGTTCTGCTACCCCATTTTCCTTATGCACAAATGCATTTTCTT
>LZPO01028560.1:14389-25661 GCA_001675575.1 Neotoma lepida | reverse complement strand
GGCTCGTGAACATAGTAACACTTCAGGGGACAGGAGAAAAGTGTAGAACTACCTTCATGGTGAAGTAAACCTTCCATGTGGATCATCATAGACCTNCCTCCCCAATTCTGATGCACAAAGCACAGCAGAAGAACAAGTCATATGAAAATAGAAGCCTTTATGACCTTTCTATAAACTTCTATCTCCTTAGTAAGTACAATAAATAAAATGGCTGAAATGCTGAAAAATTTTTCTAAAGTCAATTTGATAGAAAATGATCAGTGTTTCCAAGAGATTCTAGTAAATAGATTATATAAGGAAATAATTTCTCATTATTTCAATTAATTGATAGCAACATGTGTAATAAATTTGGGAAAGAAATTGAGATTCCAAGAAAAATAAAAATCAGTTTTTAGAAATAGCTCAATAAGTAAAAATAAACAAAACAACCAAAAAACAAAACATTTGAACATACCAACTACAGAATAAGACTATTATAAGATACAGAGTAAGAAGAAAGTAACCAAAGATTGAAGACAAGGCCAAGGAAATACTACATTCAAATATTAATACAAAACTAGCAATTATGATCTCAGTTTTCAAGAACTCACAAAAATAATCAAGAAACAAGACATAAGCAGCCACAGGGTGAAAAGACTTGAGATTCAGAAAAAAAAGGCATACAAAAGCTACTCAACATAAGTTTAGCAGAAAATTGCAGAAGCCTGGACTTAAATGTCCACAAAAGTACTGGAGGTGTTAATAACAGTTCTCTAGTCCTGGGTAACTCGTTAGATTTCCAGTATCTAGCACTATTTCCCAATTTTTAATTAAGTCTTAAGTGCAAATAGAGAGCTATGGTTACCTCTNACATATGTGTGCCACTATTATCTGTGTAGGGTTATTTATTATACCATGTTGGTTATTGTTGTTCATGAACTTCATAGCTGAGTAGGAATATTGGTTATTTCCCTCCTTTGGTAGCTTGCTTAACGCTGGATACCTTGAAACCTAGTGTTCAAGGAGGAAACATTCAGCTCAATTCCAATTCAGGGAATTCTTGACCATGTGGCTGAAGTGTCTGAAGTGCCTTTGGGGCAACCAAAGGCAACAGGAATAGCCTGGAATAGTTTGGAGGACTCTTGGACACTCAGACCAACAACTCAAATGAGGGCTTCTCTTGCCTGATGTTTTGGGGTTTTGAGGTACTCATTGGCATTTGGCACTTGCCAGAAGCAGTATCAGCCAACATGAGAAAAAATTGTGTATATATATGTTGTTATTTTAACCTCCTCCCTAGTTTAGATGTTGAAGTTTGGGGCTGATGTTTGTGTTCTCAGTTGTACTTTTTGTTTTAGTAGTTATGGCCTCATATTTCATTCCACAGCTTCTCTGCATTGCTCTTTCCTATCTTTATCCTCAAATATTGCTTCCTATATTTTTTTATGTTTGGTTTGTTGGATATAAATTTTGACTGTTTATATAGTGTAAAATTTTTCTATATCCTTAAATTATGGCAAATAGTTTTGCTGGATACATTACTCTAGGCTGGCCACTGTAGTTTTTATGATTTTTAACGCATTTCTTCAGGGTCTTTTGGATTTCAAAGTTTCCGTTCAGAAATCAGCTGTTNTTCTGGTGAGTTTTCCTTTATATTTGTTCGGATTTTTTTCTCCTGCAGCTTTTATTACNCTTTCTTTGTTATGCATATTCAATGTGATAATTGCATTATGCTATGGGGCTATGGGGTTTCTTTTCTCGCTTTGTTCATTTGCTGTACTGTGTGCTTCTTGTATACGTACAGGTGTGCTTTTTTCTTTTCTCCAGCTTGAGGACCTTTTTTCCTATGATCTTGGTAAAGATCTGGTCTATGCCATTGAATTGGGATCCTCTCCCTCAACTATGCTTATAATTTGAAGTTGTTGTTGTTTTTATGGACTTCCACATTTCCTAAAGTTCCTTTCTTGTATTTTTAAAATTTTTCCCACTTCTTGTTCATTACGTCTTTCTAGAATTCTAATATNCTATCTTCTGATTGATTCATTCCACTTATAAGGTTTTTATTTGAGATTTCTAGTTATTTGGTTTTTCAATCCCATCTTCATTTCAGCTTGATTCCTCTTCAATATTTCTATCTCCTTATTGAATTTCATTTTCAAGCCCTAGATTGTCTTGATCATTTACATCAGCCTTATCTTTGTGGTTTTTTGGGCATTTATTCCCCTTAATTCTTTTTTTTTTCCCTTAATTTCATTAAGCTGTTTCTTTGTGTTGTCTTTAAGCTCCTTGAATTCTTTGATGAAGTTTTTGATTGCTGTTTTAAATTATCTGTTCTTGAGATCCCATTGGTACACATTTCTATAGGACTAGTAAGTTTAAGGGAAGATACTGGCTTGACAGTTCATAACNTTTGTTTTTGTTTGTTTGTTTGTTTGTTTGGAAGGAGATCTAAGCANGTAGACATCTTTTGTTAGTTCTATGTCTGATATGGACAGATCAGATTAGGATAGAAGGGAGGATGTGCGGAAGGGTTGATCTAGAGTTTGGAAATTGCTTGAGTAAAATGAAGTCATGTGGATAGAAGGGACTGGACAAGATGAAACTTCTGGTCCTATCCTTGGGTATGCAGGTAGATCTGCCTCAGTCAAAATGTTGAAGGTAGTGTGGAAGGGATCTGTGGATTGGGGGATATGTATAAAAGGCCCTAGCAGACATTGCTGGCACAGAGAGATTGCTTGTGACACAGAGGGGAGTGGCTAGACTAAGCTGGGACACTGGATGTGTAACCAGATCTCCATCTGGTGGGTTGAGGAGAAGGCATGCATGAAGTCAAGGTGACTCCAAGATCTAGACTCTGGAGAAAGATGTGGGAGATCTGGCTGAATAGAGAGCTTGGGTGCAGCAAAAATGGACCTGTGTGTACTGGCAGTTGGTCCATTTAAAAAATATATATTATATGTATTTAGAATTGAGAATATCAACATAAACTGAGGTAAGTTTTATTTAATGAGAAGCAGATTTTTTGCCATTTTGGTAAGATTATAAATATTTTGTACCTTCAATGTTGAATCGTAGAGAAAGCCTTTTTACCCTGAACATTTTACCAATTTGCGTAATGTATTTTCATCATATACCTTCCCCTAACTCACCCCAGATCCACCCTCACTGTCCCTCCTNTCCCTACACCATCAAATTTCACATCTGTTCAAAATTTAATTATTCAATGACTCCAATTTATGTTCCCATCTCTTTCTGGGTACAGAGCCATCCCCTGGAACAGGGATGGTTTACCAAGAGCCACAAAAGCAAATAACAAACAAACTTATTTTCCCTTCCCCAGAAACCACCAACTTCCCATAGTTCCTCAATTAGAGGTGATGGTTTATGAGCCCCTTCCTCTCCCATGCTAAAATGTTGTATGTTTTGATTTTGTGCATGTCTGGTACAGGCAACCATAACTGTTTAGAGTTTATTAGTGTACCAATTCTGTCATATACAGAAGACACCGCTTTTCTCTGGTCTTCCCTGATGTCTGTTTTTTACCATCTGTTTGTCCCTACTTCTACTATGGTCACCGAGTCTTACAGAGGAGATATAATACCGATTTGTGGCTGAGCCCTACAGAGTTACCCATTCTCTACACTTTGATTCATTGTGAGTTTCTGTGTTGATTACCACCCACTTCACAAACTTGTTTGCAAGGTCTGAGAGATGCACTACTCTATATGTAGAGAATTGTTAATTTAGAGGGAAGTTTGATACTATGTCTATTTAGAAAAAATAATAGGAACTAGATTTTTTTTTTTTTTTGAGACAGGGTTTCTCTGTGTAGCTTTTGGAGCCTATCCTGGAATGTGCTCTGTAGACCAGGCTGGCCTCAAACTCACAGATATCCACCTGCATCTGCCTCCCGAGTGCTGGGATTAAAGGCATGCAAAACCACCCCACAGCTAGGAACTAGAAATTTATCACAAAATAATAGGATGTAAATTTTAACTTATAAGGTTTAGTAAAGGGCAGATTGTGATCCAAATGTCAGATTTTACCTGTGAACATTAAATAAGCCTTCCCTTAACTCACAGTTTTCAAGAAAATTAAATGGCTTTTAAAATAAACATTGTAGTATTGTATTCTTTCATTGATTCTATTATTCATTGCATATTCTTTTAAGCATAATTCCAGTTCACTCACTATCATATGAAAGAGTTTGTTCATCCTATAAGAAATGGCTTACCAGTTTCTGCATATTAGGCATTGCGCTCCATTCTACCAGTTGCGGGAAAAGACAAAGCTACCAGACTGAGATGAAGGGACTTAAAATGTAGAAGACTTCTTTTTTAAGCNTGATCTTCCTTTGTAAAATCAAAAGTATTTTGTTCTAATTTTTTAATCATGGTTATAACTTTGACTGACAGTTTCTTGAAAGTTATGGGAACATCATTAACAGCAACATACTTTTGTCTTTATTCAGTTATTGGGTACTAAGCAGTAGGGTAAATGTTCCCCATATNCTGTGACAAATAGTGCTCATGAGAGTAGTGTGAACTGCATGCTATTTTTTTAATCACAGTTTTAAACATAAGTTGTTGATGTTAATTTATACTGAAGTCATTGACCAGTGGCTCAGGAACCAGGTATCGTATCAGTATGTTTAGAAATCCACCCGAAAACACTTAATTAAGGTTACTTCATTGACCATTATATTATATTTAAGATTAAAAACTAAAATGATCACGGACCAATCCATATTCTTTAGTTCACCTCACCTAGTTAGTACTGATTAATGTACACAGGCACAGACACACACACACACACACACACACACACACAACACACACACACACACATGGTTCTCACAGGGGTTAAATTTTTGTTGAGTTCTTATCATTGCTCTACTACAGAAAAGTACTTAATTCTTTCATAGAGCGATCCCTTTCATTAGGTAGTCAAATATTAGCAGTCTTGAAAGAACAGACACCTTACTCAAAATTAGAAGTTTCTAAAACCAGGAACTGATACTAAAAAACTTTTATTACTAGTAAAATATGGAATTGACCCTGGNTGTAGACATGGCATTTTACACTGCTATACTGCTCAAAAAGCTGTTGTTTCTGGTAAACAGTGACACCCTACTGGACCCTCCTATCAGTATTGAACTAAATGAGCTGTGGATTATCTGGACAGGAAAATGCCCCTCAAGCAAGATGCATGTTCCATCTTTAAGATAATAAAATTCATACTGAAATTTGTTCTGGCAATGTGATCTCTGGCCATTATGCCTTCTCACAGGGTGAAAGAACTTCACCTTTAATAATGCATTTGTCATAAACCAGCCTCTGATGGGGCCTCAGATGGATGTTAGAAAATTTACCAATGTCTGTCTTCTATACCATGTTGTGTGTCTACTATGGAACCATCTGATTGGGAGCATAACTACAGGGAGAAAAGGAGGTACCCATGAAAGACTGCCACACCTTTTGCTAATGGTTTTCTGGAATTTGAAGTTTGACTTTTAATAGGAAATACCTTGCAAAAATAAACAAAACATATAGCACATTAGATATGGATTGTTTAATGCATTTATTTAGAGACATACATAATTTATGCAACCATTTACCAATCACAGTTGCCCAGGACAGATATTCTCTTAAAAACATCAGGGAATAATAATACCAGCTGAGGATGAAGATAACTTTGCCATATCATTCTTTAATCTTTTATATTCATATGAGATGGTGTTATAAACTTTGATAAATTATTTTCCTCTAATATTCCATTTCATTTTTTAATTAAGTGATAAATTACAAGATAGACACTTAATGTAATATCAGAGTAGTAGACCTGGTTCATAAAATAACTAGATGGAAACTAAAAGTCATCATCTTTGGACTCTATAAATAATTCATCTTAAAGGTTCGTAAAAAAGCATAGAAAGTTGCTAGTAAGTATTTTGCATTAATTATCAGAGCTGATGATTTGAAGTCTTTCTAAAAATGTAGGACACACCAGCCTAAATCTTTTCATAGTGATAGTGGCTGGCAGAGCAAATGGGTAATTGCAAAGAAAAGAACACAGAACAACGGGAAAGAAAATGGAAAGGTTAACATAAGAAGCAGAACAATTGGAAGCAAGGTGTGATTTTGCTTAAAGAAAGGCATGGAATGATAATGAAGCTAGAGTACAGTAGCAGTATAGAGGCACAAGAAGTCTTGAAAAATGGCAGAGGATATAGGAAATTTATGCTAATGACTAAGTAAAAATGAAATGTTTAAAATCCAATGTAGATACAGGATCAGTGGTGTTATAAAACTATAAGACAATGTTGAAAATAACACTTCTGAAGCAATTGTCATACAAACTTGTGTAAATGTTAAGAGCTGTATTTAGACAGAAATTGCTTATGGAGAAAATACTACTAAGAACATAAATTTTTTTAAATAGTAAGTTTAATTTAGCAGCTAAATGCATGNTATCAGTGGTGTGTTTTTATCAATAATCACATGAAAATCAAGGTTGAAAATATTCCATTTCAAAGAATGTATGTGTTCTAAAAGTAATGTCTTTATAAAATGTCATTTGTGTTACTCATTCCTCAGAAATCATTTGCTTTGAAAAAGAAAATGTGTTTGTTTGCACAGGAAATAAAAATAAAATATTCTTTTTATGACCATCATGGAATACATTTAGAAGCATTTATAGAAAACATAAAAAAATTACTGCTCTGTTTATATGTGTGTGTGTGCATGAGCATCTCTTTGTGTGGGCCAGTGGTTGACACTAGATATCATCCCTTGCCTTTTATATGTAGACAGAGTCTCTCATTTGGACCTTCCTGATTGGTCCAGTGGGCCAGCCAATGAGCACTAAGGATCCACCTGTCTACNTCTCCTTCCCCAAACCTCAGCCCTTATGCAAACTCTGGAGATACAGAAGCAATTCTACAAGGTTTGTGGGATTCAGAGTCAGGTCATGATAGTTTCCCTGTAAGCCCCTGACCAATTGAGCCATTTCTCTGATCAAATTACTGCTCTTTAATCTTTCCTTTGCCAGGCTCAATAATCCTCTCATTCTTCTTGTACTCTCAATACATATAGTTACAAAACAATACATTCTTTATCTGAGATAGTTNAGAAACCATATAAAAATTGCTCTGATTGTACTCATAGCCAATACCTCATCACACACAAAAGTAATGATCAATGAATAGAAAAAAGTTTCTGTAATCTGTCAAGTAATCTGGATTATTCAGAAAGTATTCTATCTTTATAGATACCATATTAAAACACTTGAAGAAAGGGGTATTACAGTTTGTGTGTCACTTGTTCACAATGAATTCACATTTTTGAAATAATTCTAACATTGTAGTATCACTGTGTAAAATTATAATAGATAAATTGTAAACTTGGGTCTTAAAATATCCTATGAGACATACAGCAGAGATCTAAAGGATCCACATTCACGTCTGGTTTTATTGGGATTATCATTGTTAGAATGTTGAGCTACATGCTATTTTAGTTTTTACATATATAAAATGATACAATGTAAATTTGTTTTATTATTCCAATTTTAAAGCAAAATGATTACATTTCTTATTTCCATGGATCTTTTTACTTTTATATATGTCAAAACCTTAATACCATTATACCCCACTTCAATGCCTGTCTCCTTCATTATTTCTGCTTAAGTGAAAATGGGAGAAAAGCAGTGACCAAGGCTTAAAGAGTCAATGTTTACTCTTTGAAACAGTGTTGGTTCTGCAAAATTCATTTACTGTTTACAAGTGTGAGTGTGTTATTGGAAAGCTAGCTATTGAGGCAAAATTGGGTGAATTGAAAGGTGAGTATGTTTAGACAAATTTGATACAAAAATTGATGATAGAGCTTGAATCTCATGTCTGCTTCAACAGTAAACAATTAGGTGAGANTAAAGCTAAGAAACAATCATATACAGTGAATACTCAATGTGAATTTAATCAAGTCACTTTTACACTTATTTTTGCAATGAGATTCAAATGTTTCCGTATTATATTTCTTGAATATTCTTGAGAATATGTGCACAATTTTGATCTACGTAGGTTTCTAATAATTTAATATATATGATTTTGAAAAGTAAATATTTAGTCAAATATAAACCTGTCTCTTATACACATCTAGATGTGTATAAGAGACAGTATAAACACACAGTGGTGGGGGTGAGAATATTTTGACTCGCACTCTCTTGTTTAAATCCTCTGTTTTTCCAAAAAGTCATTTAGAGCTGGTACTGTTGGATGAATATATATCTTGCTGCTAGTGGACTTACACAGTGAAAGATTCCCAGGTTGGAAGCTAGTGTTTGTAGGTTCACTCAGCCTGACTTATCCTCATTTTTCTCACTTATCAAGGCACCTGTGTCCTTTCATAATTATAGTAGTACTGTGGCATTTTTTTTNAATTTGAGTACTCATGGTTTTGAAGTATCCTTAAAGTGAAAATGAAGACTATAAAGTGAAATACAATTAAAACTGTACTTTAAANACAACCAATTCATATATAATATTTGTTTTATTGAATAGTGACACTGACTAAAATAAATTAAAAGCTATAATTGGAAGAGTTTAACAGCTAATCTATCTTACACAATGAAGAATGATTTTGTATAAACCTAGAGTTATCCTTGTAATGAAGCGCTGACCTATCAACTTTTTAACAAGGATCTCAGAATTGCACAGGGTGGCACATGACAAGTGGAGTTGAAATGGGACACATTTATTAAGTACTGACTTTTATCTTTATTACTCTTATGTGATGATACCAAATCTCCATAGTATGTAAGAGCTGAAGTTTGTGGAGGCATAATTCATAATAGGTCTTCTGAGTCCAGAAGTTTCTCTACCGTTTGGTTCATGGTTTGTCAGTGTGTGTGTGTGTGTGTGTGTGTGTGTGTGTGTCACATGTGAGGACTAAAAGAATTACCTTACTTGGCTTTTAGCATAAGAATTCTTGCAGTAGGAAAGGCAACATGTAAGCATATATTATTTTTTTCTCACTATTGTTGTGATAGTGGATCCAAGATAATAATCCAACAAGATGGTGGATAGTGATTCGTTTTTATTTGTACTTCTCTTTTTAGACTGTTTCTCTATCATCCCTTCCTCCCTCCTGCCTTTTTAGGGTTTTTTTGGGGGGGGGTATGCAGGGATGGAGCAGGAGCTAACACTGTAGCCCAGCAGAGCCTGGAGCTCATTATCTAATCCCTACTGGTTTTGAATTTACAAAATAAATCAAAATTAGAAAAATCTTCTTGCTAAATCTTATGAGTGTTGGGATAACAGACATGAGATATTATGACTACCTATTTAAAATTATTACATATTTCCTGTGTGTGTGTGTGTGTGTGTGTGTGTGTGTGAAAATGCTTGTCATGATGCGTGTACAAGGGCAGAGAACAACTTATATTAGTCAGTTATCACTTTTCACCATGTGAATGCCAGGGGTTGAGCTCAACTCAAAATTGGCAACCACAGGCTCACTCACTGAGCCTCTTGAGCAGTCCATGCCACACTTCTAACACTGATTATTGGGTCCCTTATATACTGTAGGAAACAAAATATATAATCATATTATNACTATATGACATTGATACCACTGTCTCCAAAACAGGATGCAAACTTGAATAGTAGACTTTGAAAAAATTAGTGACACAGTAATCCTAACAGCACTGGTACTGATATTATTTTTATTTTCAGAACAGAATAATATAGGCCTAATTGAATAATAAAAGGGCATTTATCAAATCAGTTTATTTTCTAATATCTCATCAGGGACAAAAAGTCAGAAGTAGTTTGCAGTAGCAAGACATATATAAGAACATTTATTACAATTTTCTTCAAGTTTATATTAACTGTTCTGTCTTCAACAAAATATAGTTTAAGAGATGTTGGATAATATAGATGTTCTCATGTCTCCATACTAATTGACAGTGAGCAACACAAAATGGTATATTGGAGACTAATATTAAAGCATNAGCTATGTTGGTAGGAAAGACAAATTACACAAAGTCCTTCTGTATTCATGAAATTTTATGGATGGTGAATGGCATAGGCATGTCAAATATTCACTTTTAGTAAAGAGCAAGTACTCATACTGGTGAAGCTACCGAAGATCAAGGAACATCATGTTTCACAGTGGGCAGGTGAGTTGGCCAAAAAAATGTTCTGAAAATAATTTAAGTGTCATACCAAGAAAATATACCAAACCACGTGGCTAAACATAGATAAAAATTATGGGTTAATTTAAATGTATGAGTTAGCTTAACAAGCCTGAGCTATCAGCTGAGCATTTGTAATTCATATTCAGCCTCTGAGTCAGTTACTTGAGACTGGGAGGTTGGGACAGGAAATGTCAGACTACATTTAAGTATCTTGAATTTATCATATGAATGAGGGATTCTATTTGGGGATATGTAATATTAAGAAATGACAAGTTTTATTAACACAAGCATTTGCACATAGTGTATTGCAGCCCATCCTATCTATAACTGTGCACCATGCTCTAAAAGCTTCCCAAGTGTTCAATTCGTGAACAGATTGTTGGTGAATCTTGCAGTGGAATTTTTAATAAAATGAACTACTGATACATACCAAATCATAAATTAATACAAAATACTTTACTGGAGTGAAAGAAGATAATTTTCAACTGTTGTTTCATATGTAATTTATTTTACAGAATCGTTACAGAAAAAACAATTGAGAGAGAGAGAGAGAGAGAACACACCAGTAGTTACTATGATTGTAAGTCAAGAGTACAGAAAGGAATAAGAGAAAGAGGACTTAGTGACTGACGTGTTTTTCTATCCTAGTTTTGATAGTGCGCAAATAACAAAAATTGTAGAAATGTGAAACGATATGACATATTAGTCATTTAAAATATTTCATTTTAACAAAAAGAAAAAAAATTATGTTTGGCTCTAAGACTACCTAATAACACTTAAAAAGATTACTTTGTTTCTGGAGACAATTTATTTCATCCAGGAAAAAGCAGTTTTAACTTACTTGCAAAATGATAAGCTAAAAGTATTGGATTAAGAGTGCCCTGTGGATCAGATCCATATCACAGCACAGGCAACTATTGAGCTTGAACTAAACCTTGACACAGTGGAAGGTATTNGAAGATAGCTTCTCATATTTCAGGCTTAACTAGCTGTAGAATTTACGGCAGCCCACACAGAATTAACAAAATGCAGATTATTGTAAAGCCAGACTTTGTTGACCATGCCCTCTAAAAATAAAGGGTCACATACACACACACACACA
>LZPO01028559.1:0-14630 GCA_001675575.1 Neotoma lepida | reverse complement strand
TTATGAGGATAAATTGGTGACAGAGGTGATAACTGAGGAAGAGAGTGATCACAGAGAATGGGGAGGAAACAGGTGCAGAGGGATGTGTATACAGGAGAACTATTCCTGTAGGATGGAGGATGTCCAAGCATGCTAGCAGACTGATGGCATTTCCTAGCAAGGAAGAGAAAATTTGAAAGGGCAGGGCATGATAAGACATTGTTATAATGAGAATCTCAAGGAACAGAGAGTTAATCCCAGTGTACAAGGAGAGGAGTGCATCTTAAGTAGACTCCTTCTGACATTTCTATATTCTAGATGGAAGACAGACAACTTGTGTGGATGTAGATATAGATGTATTAGAAGCCCTGCAAGCAAAGCTCCTCTGAGAGCTNTTGTTNCTTTAGCATGGAGTGACAAAAAAGGAAACTATAGTAAGGTTTGCAGAAATGAGANAAAGTATCAAATAGTTATCTAGNGGATTAGAAGATTGAATGGATTAGGAAAGAAAAATCATGTAGCACTTGAGACTTCCTTTAACTTAATGGCTGCATGGTTTTAATCCCACCCCTTCAGAAACTTGAAGTAGAACTGGTAAAGAAGATCATTTTACCCTGGTAGAGTACTATATGTACTTGTTTCTTTTAAGGAAAGTTATGCATTTTGTTGTGGTTGAAGAAAAAATGTATTTTTGAATGGCTCTGGGTTTTGTGAAGCTAGTGAGATGGTGGGGGAAAAGGTGGCCACACATGCTAGTCATCTGCAGGGAAGTAATTACAAATATATATATATAATTTACAATATAAACCAGGAGCGCTAGAGGCCTAATGTTGATAAAAGATCTTCGAAACTGAGTTGTTAAAGGTAGTGGATGGAAAATAAAGAAAATAATAAACAGAAATTAGGATTCAAAAACTGAGATGCTGAGGGACATGTTGGTTTGGACAATGTGAGTATGAGGTTTGGCAAAGGGAAAGACAAGTGTGGCAAAGGGAGTTAATATCAAGGTATAGGAAGATCTCAAACATGAATGTTAAGATCACCCAGGAATGAGATGTAAGTTGTNTCCGGTTATAACCAACCTAGAATCAATGAGAATTAAAGTAAAAGAGGAGTAAATTGATAGGGGAAATGAGGTGTGGTAGAAGGCCAAATGACACAGTAGATTTATGATGGTGGAATCAGTGGGTTATCCGAGGCAGAAACNTGGTCTGATGGCAGCAAAGAGGAAAACAACACATGGCATTTCTACTCACCTCTAGTTATGGGGGATGGAAAGCACCAGTGGCATTGGCTGGTTTGCTAATATTGCATATAACAGAGGATAGGGAAGTGAGCAGGTTTACCTCTTGCAATGACTGCATCCAGAGGAGACATGAAGATTGTTCAAGGAGCTAAGACTAGAAACGAAGGAGATACGTACTGGAATAAAAATGCAGGGGTCAGTTGGTCTGCCTTGAAAGGCAGGCAAAGACTGAAATGGAAGAGTAAATAAGTTAGTAAATATGTAAGTAAGTTATACATAAGTATATATATATATAATATATAAGTAAGTAAATTCTTAATTTAATGAATATATGAGTATATAAATAATATATTTCTGTAATATATAAATGGGAGAATAGACATGTATATTGATGAATATTGGGAGAATAAAATTATCCCAA
The DNA here is from genome assembly GCA_001675575.1 of Neotoma lepida. Lineage (NCBI taxonomy): Eukaryota > Metazoa > Chordata > Mammalia > Rodentia > Cricetidae > Neotoma > Neotoma lepida. Next base: position 12,984 of record LZPO01028559.1, on the reverse strand, counting down.
AGTGAATTTTAGATTTCAGCATAGATACAACAGTGGAATCACCAAAAATAGAAAATAATAGAACAGAACTAATGGAGGGCAGAAATAATAATTTTCAACTTGTTAAATAAAAAATGCCATTTGATTTAAGTGCCATTTAAGTAGATGGGACCAGGAGACAAGAGATCTGTATGGAAGACTGAATTTAGAAATCATCCATTAAAATAAAAGTGTTGGACCTATGATAATAAGTGAAGTAATTATTGAAAGGTCTCTTTAGAAAAGAAGTTAATTTCATTATTTTCTTCTCAAGTGGCTCAATGTTCACTTTCATTGATATTGCTTCACTCGTGTTATTTCCATTCTCTTCTACATTTAACCTAAGGAACTTTGTAACTGACTTTTGTTGTTGTTGGAAGAATAAAAACCCAGTTTGGGTCACAAAGGCCAAAAAAGGAACAGGAGCTAATGAATGTTATATGCAGATGAGTAATTATTGAAGTACAGACAAATTTCTCATGAAACAGAACNAAGAAGGACAGTTANTCCTCTATAAGACCCTCCTTTCTACAGGAGTTGGTCATAATATTCNGTCTCCTTATCAGTCCATCTTGCTATCCTTCCCATGACTTTGCAGATGGTTCAGTGATAAGTACAACATTAACTAGCATGCATAATCTCATTGTTCTAAAAATTTACTATTCTGAAACTAGAAGGGATTGGCCCAATGAATCTGTTCTTACCACATCACCAGTGTCAGGCCAGAAAACTTAGGCCAGTGCACATCTTCTATTATAATGACTTACAGATCAAATGTGCACTTGAGTTAGAAAGCCTCAAGTGGACAGTATGGGTCTCTTATACAATTTGGGGTACACAAGCTTCATTCAGTATAAGTAAGACACTCATACAACACTTGTCCTAAATATTTAATACTTTAAATTATGCTAAAAGAACTNAAATTTAACTTTTAATTGGTTCTTGTTATAAAGAGAGAAATGGCTATTTGTTTATGGCTAACAATTTCTATTGTACCATTTAATNTGGTGGAGATTGATACATGTACTGTGTAAATACAATGCCAAAGTGGGCATCACACCAAGAGATTAATGGTGCATTACTTTGCTGGTCTGTTAATAATTTACCCCAGTATACTTGTGGTTGTGCAAATATTTTATTTGACTCTATGAAATATAGCTCCAATTCCTTTTCAAACTTTGCCATTGTTTTGCTCTGCTACTTAACCACATTATTGANTTTTGTAGAACATGTGTCTTGTCACTCAGCAGAACAAGAGAAAAGCCAGATAAATNATCCTTCCATCAAGAATAATTTTTATTATTTAAAAAGTAGTTCACAATATAGTTACAGAAATTTGGAAAGCTAGAAATTTTCTTATATTTCATGAGATCAGTACAGGCTAAAGAACACTTCTAAACTCTGGAATTAGAAGATGGCTGCTGTCACACAAGTACAGTGTTTTTGCTTTAACCTTCAAAATAAGTAACATGCAGGGAACTGGGGATGTAAATAGCTCTCAGAGAAGTGGGAACCAAATTTTATTTTCACTGTTAATAGAAAAATAAATAAAAACAGAGTGCTCTCTCTAATACATTGGAGTCAGAAATAAGTTTATTTTCTAAAACCTTTGATAAAATTTGAGACAGTAAGCAAATTAAACCTACTCTGATAACTTCTGTTCTTTGAGTTTTAAGAAGGAGGTCAATTCTCCATCTTAAGATAATCAGTTTCCCTTCTTAACTTGTAGAGAACATTACAATGTCAACTATCAGAAGAGAAACTTTACAGTTGCCGTTCTTACCATATGACATATCCAGAGTTTGTGCGTATTTTCAAGTGCACTGCTAGACTAGTCATTACTGACTGAATCAGTGCTAATTATTTATTTCTGAGCAACAAATGACCCGAATACTTAGCAGTGAAAAACAGGAAAATTTTATTAGCATAGAATTTCAGAGCATCAGTGATTCAAACGTAGCAATGCCAGATGGTCTGGCATGTGTTCTTTTCTGAAGTTTCACTTAAGATGCTGGTCTGCAGTCAACTGAAGACCTGCCTGGGGCTGGTGGGTTTGCTTCCAAGATGGCTTACTCACAGAGGTATTGCCAGCTGTCCTCATCCCTTGCTTGATGTTCTAGGAAGCCTTAGCTCTTCATTGTATGGCTGCTTTACTATTTTCATGGCACAGAAACTGATCTCAGAGATGATCCAAGAAAGCAAAGTAGAGGTCCTAATGTGCTCCATAATCTAGCTTTGGAATTNGCCCATGTTAATNTATTCTATATAGTGTAGGTTATTTAGGTCCACTGTATCTCAGGTATAAGTGGAACATCACAAATACATGAATCCCAGGGGCAGGCTCATTTTGGAAACTATTACAAAACCTCTTGCAAAAACATAGCTTGAAANTCCCCACTGAGGTACAAAATACTTTCTTATAAATAAACTGCCCTTATGAGTGCTTCACTAGACACAGGCTTCCTCTTTNGTAGACAACAAGTAGGGATAGATTAAGGGAACATTTTTTATTTTCTTTCTTCATAGTGAAAAAAATTGAGTACCAATTTGCTATAGTTTTTATTTAGAATATTCTTTTTTTAATTAAAAAATTTTCCACAGATCCCCCTCTCCTCCCTCCTCTCGCCCCCCCAGNTCCCCCCCTTAACCCACCCCTCTTTCCCATCTCCTCTAAGGCAAGGTCTCCCATAGAGAGTCCCCAGAGCCTGGCACACTCAGTTGAGGCAGGTCCAAGAACCTCTTCCTTGCGCCAAGGCTGTGCCAGGTGTCCCACCATAGGCACTGGTCTCCAAAAAGCCAGCCCCTGCACCAGGGACGAATCCTGATCCCTCTGTTTGGGGACCCCAAAACAGTTCAAACTAAACAACTGTCTCACGCTTCCAGAGTGCACATTCTAGCACCATGGGGGCTCCACAGCTATTGGTCCACAGTTCATGCATTTCCACCAGNCTGGCTGGCCATCTCTGTATATTTTCTCATTATGATCTCAATGTCCCTTGTTCATAGAATCTCTCCTCACTCATCAGTTGGACTCCTGGGGCTCTACCTGGTGCCCGGCTCTGGATCTCTGCATCTGCTTCCATCCATCTTAGGTTGGGGGTTCATGGGGGCTCCTCGGCTATGGGTCCACAGTTCATGTGCCTCCACTAGTTTGGCTGGCCATCTCTGTACACCCTCCCATCATGATCTCATAGTCCCTTATTCATAGAGGGCCCTTCAAAGATTCAGATGTTAAATATTGGTTTCAGGCTTAGTGTGGCTAGGAGATAGTAGACTCTTCATGAAGGAACTTAAGGGAACATTTTAGAGCACTTGGGCATGACCCCAANAGAGATCACGTATCTTGGTCCTTTGTGCTTTGGCTCATTCACATCCTGTCCATGAGGTAAATGGCTTTGCTATACTCTGTCTTGAATTCCTGGTCAGCTGTGTTCCCTGTTGTTAGTTGATATCTTGATATTGACTTATTTTTGACAAAAAGTTAATATATATTTTATTATTTTCTTCTCATGTGTTTTTATGTCATGGTCCCTAACGTGTAGAATATTCATCTAGATTCATAAGATATGAGAAAAATCATACTTTCAAATGAAGAGAAAAAACCCAGAACGTATTTTGAATGTCACTTGTACAGGAGAATCTATGTGAAGTATGACTTACTAAAATAGGGTTTTCTTTCCATTGACCAACAGTAAACTCTCACTCCTGCCTCTGCTCTGCACTCAGTAATGCTGGAGTTTGGCTGGGACATTTGGTATTTTAGTATAACCTCTAGCAAACATACTGACAACATAATAGTCTCATGGTACAAACAGAGAAATCATATATATAAATTGAGGTCTTAATCCTAAATGTTACAGGCCACTATTGAAATTTATTAGGTTTGATTTGTTTGGGGCAGTAATTGTAAGGCTTTGCTTCTGTCACATTCTGTATCTATTTCATGATTTGTATACATTCAGGAAGACAAAAATATTTCTTTATCTGGTCAATTTTATAAAGAATATGAAAAGAAATACAAGAGAGTCTCTTGACATTGACTTTATATAAAGTTTGTTCTTCCTATGAATAACAGTGGAATACAAAACTCACTGAATGACCACAAAGTAATTTTTCCATCTTTTTCATTTAAATTTACTTTTTATAGTCATGGCTCCTTGTGGTGAAACAATTTTTGCATTTCAGAAACCAGATAACAACATTAACTTCATCTGGATGTTTTCATTTTTCCATATGTGACATATAGAAGTGCTGTTTCTTCACTGAACAAACACAGTCATGGTTAATTTACTTCATATATTTGTACGTGTTTATAAAAGTCCCCGAATCAATGGGCCTGAATTCAACCACAGTTACTTACTGTGTGATGGTACTTTAAAAATCCTGTAATTATGAAATATAATTTAGCCAGGATTGTAAATTTTCTTGGCAAAGTGAAGTCTCAGTGAGGGCGAAGCTTCTTCCTCTAATACATTTTCTGAACATAAAAATCTAGGAAAAAATACTGGTTTCTTTCATTGTTCAGCTCAAGTCATCTCTTTTTACTACTGTATAAAGAAGGTTAATAATTTTAATGTACAACTTTCTCATTGTAATATATTATTATAGCTCAGAAAACACTTTGATGTAGAAATTGTGGCATTTGTGAAATATATATTTCCCATTACTAATATAACAAAGATGTAAGAAAATTTGATGTGGTTAACTTGAGAGCATAGGTGGATAAAGATTATTTTCCAATACATAAATAGAATTATTCTGAAGTTTAAATAGTTGATAAAAATTAAACTCTCATAATTAATTATATTATTAACATAATTGATGATAGGTAAATATTATTCCACCTTCTAAAATTTTCACAATGATTTGATATTAATTTACAAACTATAAAAATATANAACTGAAAACAATCAAGAAAGAGGTNGTTCATGAGTTACCTACAATGAAAAAAATTCTCATGTTTGAAAATGAAGATAAGTATGGAACCATATGAGCTTGGAACAATTTTAAAGAACATCTGAAAACTTTAACATGGAGTTTGGAAAGCAAATGAGGCAAGCGTAAGTCTGGGATGCAGCAGAAAAAACTTTTAGTCTTTGAAAACTGTAGGCAAACTTCTGGATGTATGCTCACACAGAGGCACTCTGTAAATGGATCACTGTCACTCCCTAAGTAGTTTCATTTTCAGCTAAATTTAGAAAAATCCTAGATCTCTTCCCAAGTGAGCATTAGTGAAGTCAGGACTCTTTCCAAAGGATCATAGAGGNATTTACCTAGAATCTGCATTTATGTTGCTCTAGAAAAGTCAGATAAGTACTTAGATGGAAGACATCACTTAAGTTTTTTGTTCGTTGTTTTTTGTAGTAAATTCTGCATTCATGAGCTCTGTGCAAAAAGTTTATGACATCAGATCAAAGAACAGGGCTAGATTTATCTCCTGATTCTAACAAGTGTTATGAAAAAAATGGCTTTGCTAGGCCTTCTATAGTTCAAAGAACATAAATGCTGTTTTCTGTATGGATGTACAGGATGGAAAAACTGACCATGCTAAAAAGTGTCCAATTACATTCAGGTGAACAACACCCAAGCAAAACAACAACAAAACCAACCAACCAACCAATCAGAACAAAAAAGAGCAAAACCAAACCAAGCCTAAACAAAACAGAAAAAAAGTAGAACTTATGTAAGTTATGCAATAAGTCATGAAGNAAAACAGTGACATCATCATGGACATAGAATGTAAGCAGAGCCACAGAGAAAGAAAAGAAGCACTTGACAACCAGCATTAAAGTTCCTAAGATGTGCTTTGGTTCAAGGACACAATGTATTTGCATTTGATACTTGTAATAGATCCTGCATTCACACCACATGATACTTTTTTAAACTGAAAATAAATTCTTCTCTCCTACAATGCATCCCAACCTCAGTTTCCCCTAACTCCACTCCTCCCAGCTCCCCCACACTTCCATCTACCCCAATTCATTCCCCCCTCAGTCTCACCTCAGAAAGGATCAGGTCTCCAAGAGACAACAACCAAACACCACTAAACAAATTATAAGACAAGGCAAAACCCCTCATTCCAAAGCTGGACAAGGCAACCCAACGGGAGGGAAAGAGTCCTAAGAGCAGGCAAAAGAGTCAGAGACACACCACCCACTCCCCCAATTAGGAGTCCCACAAAAACACCAAGCTAACAGCTACAACTTACACATGGAGGACCTGCAGCTTGCAGCTTCAGATTCTGTGAGTCCATATGCACCTTGCTTAATTGATTCAGTGGGCCATGTTCTCCTGGTCCCCTCTATACCCTCTGATTCCTACACCTGCCCCCTGCCCTTCCTCTGGATTCCTAGAACTCAGAGGGAAGAGACCCTAAGGAGACCTCCAATTTATACTCTCACTCTGTGGCTGTGGGTCTCTACTTCTGCTCCTATCTGCTGCCAGAGGAAGCCTTTTTAATGACGAATGGACAAGGCACCAAACTATGAGTACAGGAGAATATCATTAGGAATAATTTCATTGATACGTCTTTTTTGACCACTAGTGTTTGGTTCTACCCTAGATATCTGGGCTATCAAGTCTTCAGTTCCTAGCCATCCAAGCAGTGTTGGGCATGGGTTCCCTTTCATGGCATGGGCCTCAAGTTAAATAAGACATTGGTTGACCATGCCCACAAGTATTGTGTCACCATTGCCCCAGCACATCTTGCAGGCAGGGTAGACTTTTGGTAAAAGGTTTTATGGCTCAGTTGGTGTCACATTTTCTCTTTTGGTAGCCTGTGTAGCACCTTCCCACATCAAGAGACTAGAATGATGCAGTGAAGGTTACATGCAGGCACCACCTCCACTATTCCACCACTTACTTATTGTTCAGTAAGCTGTGTGGATGTGAATGGGGCCCCACTGTCAGTTTGTAGANAGCAACCCTCTGTTCCAGCATCANGCTTGGTTGTTTGAAGATCTCCATGGTACCCCCTCAGACAAAAGCTCAACCAAATGCAACTCAGTCCCAGCATAGGAGNCTTTACCTGGCAACAAGAGATGGACGTTGAGACTCTGTATCCCCATTACTATGAGTCCTCATTGGGATTACCCTCATTGACTCCAGGAAGTTTCTACTGCACTAGGTTTCTACACCACCCTGGACCCAGTTCCAGCCATTCTCCCTGAACTCCTCTTTCTATCCCATCTCCCCCATTACCTTAACTCTCCTGCTCCCATCTCCACCCACCCCCAGATCAACCACAAAATATATTCTTACAGAAGGGTTTTCAATTTCATGAGGTCCTATTTATTAATTGTTGATCTTAGTGCCTGTGTTACTGGTGTTCTATTAAGAAAGTCATCTCCTATGCCAATGTTTTCAAGGCTATTTCCTACTTTCTCTTCTATCAGATTCTGTGTATTTGGTTTTATGTTGAGGCCTTTAATCTATTTGGGCTTGAGTTTTGTGCAGGGTAATAAATATGGATGGATCTATTTACATTCTTCTATATACAAACATCCAGTTTGACTAACTCTAGCTGTTGAAGATACTTTCTTTTTCCAGTGTGTATTTCTGGCTTCTTTATCAAAAATCAGTTGTCTGTAACTGTGTGAATTTATATCTGGGTCTTCAGTTTGATTCCATTTATCAAAATGTCTGTTTTTATGCCAATACCATGTGGTCTTTTATTTTTCAGAATTGTTTTAGCTATCATGGGACTTTTGTTTTTCTAAATGAAGTTGAGAATTGTCCTTTCAAGTTCTGTAAAGAATTGTGTTCGAATTTTGATGGGGATTGCTTTGACTCTGTAGATTGCTTTTGGTAAGATGGCTGTTTTACTATGTTAATGCTACTGATCCATGAACATGGGAGATCTTTCCATCTTCTGATATCTTCTTCAAAGACTTGAAGTTTTTATCACAGAAGTCTTTCACTTGCTTGGTTAGAGTTTCCCTAAGATGTTTTATAATATTTGAGACTATTGTGAAAGCTGCTGTTTCCTTCATTTCTTTCTCAGTTCCTTTGTCATTCATATATTAGAGGGCCACTGATTTTTTTGAGTTAATATTGTATCCAGCCATTTCATAGAAAATGTTTTTCAGCTGTAGATGTTCCTTAGTGGAATTTTTCAGATCACTTATGTATATTATCATATTATCTGCAAATAATGATACTTTGGCTTCTTCCTTTCCAATTTTTATCCCCTTGATATTCTTCAGTTGTCTTATTGCTCCAACTAGAGCTTGCAGTACTATATTGAAAAGATATTGAGGGAAGAGGACCACCTGGTCTTCTTCCTGCTTTTAGTGGAGTTGCTTTGAGTTTCTTTCCGTTTAATTTGATTTGCCTATAGGCTTGATGTAAATTGCCTTTATTATGTTAAAGTATGTGCCTGAATCTCCAATCTCCCCATAAATTTTATTATACAAGGACATTGGACTTTGTCAAAGACATTTTCTGAATTTAATGAGATCATCTTGTGTTTTTTTTTCCTCTCAGTTTGTTTATATGGTGGATTACATTTACTGATTTTCAAATACTGAACCATCCCCTGTATCTCTGGGATGAATCATACTTGATAATGGTGGATGATCTTTTTGATGTTTTCTTGGATTTGGTTTGTTAGTATTTTCTTGAATATATTTGCATATATACTCATAAGGAAATATATCAGTTTTTCTCTTTTTTGAGTCTATGTGGTTTGTGTATAAAGGTACCTGTGGGCTCATAAAATAAATTGGTCAACGTTCCATCTGTTGCTATTTTGTCTAGTAATTTGAGGAGTATTGGATTTAATTCTTTGAAGGTCTTGTAGAATTCTGAGCTAAAACTGTCTGGGTCTGGGCTTTTTATGGTTTGGTGGTTTTGATGACTGCTACTATTTCACTAAGGGTTAAAAATCTATTTACAAGGTTTATCTGATCTAGTTTTAACTTTGGTACATGTTATCCATGGAAAAAATTATCCAAGTCTTTTAGGTTTTTCAATTTTGTGGTGTACCAGTNTTTGAGTATGTCTTCATGAGTCTCTGGATTTTCTTGGTATCTGTTATTATGTCCCCCTTTTCATTTCTGATTCTGTTAATTTGGATATTCTCTCTCTGTCTTTTGTTTAGTTTGGGTAAGGGTTTGTCTATCTTGTTGATTTTCTCAAAGAACCAAATCCTTGTTTCATTGATTCTTTGTCTTGTTCTCTTTGTTTCTGTTCTATTGATTTCAGCCCTCAGTTTGATTATTTCTTGATGTTTACTCTTCTTGGGTATGTTTATTTATTTTTTGTTCTAGAGCTTTTNGGTATGTTGTAAAATTGCTAGTATGAGGTCTCTCCAATTTTTTTATGTAGATACTTAGTATTATGAAGTTTCCTGTTTGCACCACTGTTTTCATAGTGTCCCATAAGTTTAGGTGTGTTATGTATTCATTTTCATTGAATTCTAGAAAGTCTCTAATTTCTTTCTTTATTTCTGTCTTAAACCATTTTCCTTCAGTAGAGAATTGTTCAGTTTCCATGAGTTTGTAAGGTTTCTGTTATTTCTGTTTTTTTTTATATCCAGCATTTATTCATAGTGGTCTGATAAGATGTAGGGTGTTATTTCAATTTTCTAATATTTATTGAGACATGTTTGTGTGTGAGTATGTGGTTAATTTTGGAGAAAGATCTTTGAGGTGCTGAGAAGAATGTATATTCTTTCATGTTTAGGTAGAATGTTCTATAAATATGCTTTAAGTTCATTTGGTTTTTAACATAAGTTAGCTCCAGCACATCCTTGCTTAAATTTTGTCTGGATGACCTGTCCATTGGTGAGAGTGTGGTACTGAAGTCTCCCAGTATTGGTGTGTGAGGGTCAATATGTGATTTAAGCTGTATTAGTGTTTGTTTTACAAAAATATGTGCCTTGTGTTTGAAGCATAGATCTTAAGAATTGAAATGTCATCTTGGTGGATTTTTTCTTTGATGAGTAGGTAGTTTCCTCCCCCATCTCTTTTGATTAGTTTTGGTTTGATGTCTATTTTGTTAGATACTGAAATGGCTACATCGGCTTGCCTCTTACATTCATTTGCTTGGGGTATCTTTTTCCCACATTTTACCTTAAGGAAATGTCTATCCTTGATACTGAGGTGTATTTCTTGCATGCAACATAAGGATGAATCATCTTTTGCATCCATTGTGATAGTCTGTGTCTTTGGGCAGGGGTAGGGAGAATTGAGACCATTGCTATTGAGAGATACCAATGACCAATGATTGTTGATTCCTGTTATTTTGTTGTTGGTAGTAATGGTTATGGTGGTGGTGATGTTGATGGTGTGTGTGTGTGTGTTCTTTCTTTTGGTTTTACTAATGTGAGATTATTTATTTCTTGTGTTTTCATAGGTATAGTTAACCTCCTCATACCTTCTGTAGGGTTGGATTTGCAGATGATATTGTTTACATTTGACTTCATTATGGATTATCTTAATTCTCCATCTACGGTGATTAAAAGCTTTGTTGGATTTAGTAGTCTAGGCTGGCATCTGTGGTGTCTTAGAGTCTGCACCCCATCTGTCCAGGTCCTTCTGGCTTTTAGAGTCTCCATTGAGAAGTCAGGTATAATTCAAATAGGTCCACCATTATATATTACTTGTTTTTTTCCCTTGCAGGTTTTAAACTTCTTTTTTTGTTCTATGTATTGTTTTGATTATTATTTGACAAGAGGACTTTCTTTTATGGTCCAATATCTTGGTGTTCTGTATGTTTCTTATACCTTTATACATATATCCTTCTGTAGGTTAGGAAATTTTTCTTCTGTGATTTTGTTCAAAATATTTTCTGATCCTTTGTTCTTGTATTCTTCTCTTTCCTCTATTCTTATTGTTCTGANATTTGGTCTTTGGTCTTTTCATAGTATCCCATATTTCCAGGATGGTCAGGAATTTTTTAGATTTAACATTTTCTTTGACTGATGTGTCCATTACTTCTGATGTATCTTCAATGCCTGATATTTTCTTTTTCATCTCTCATATTCTGATAGTGAAGCTTTCTTCTCTAGTTCCTGTTCAAGTTCCTAAGTTTTCATTTCCAGAATCTCCTTAGNTTGTGCTTTCTTTCTTGCTTCTATTTCTATTTTCATGTCTTGAACAGTTTTATTTGTTTTCTTCAACTGTTTTTTTCCCTCCTTGGCTTTCTTTTAGGGATTTATTAATTTCCTCCAGTTGTTCACATTTTCCTTGATTTCTTTATGGGGTATATTCATGTCCTCTTTAAGGACCCCTATCATCTTCATATAGTTGGTTTTAAGGTCTTTCTCTTATGCTTCAGCTATGTTACAATATTCATACCTGGTGTGATATGATAGTTTGGGCTTTAGTGGAGACATAGTGTCTTGCCTGTTATTGACTCTGTTCTTACACAGGCATCTAGACATCAGGGTTTTGAATGGTAATAGTCTAGGTGCTGATTTCTAGGTTTGTCTTTTTTGGGTAAGAGTTTTGTTCCTTGATTTCTGTTCCTTCTCTGGATTTTCAGAAACTGTGATCGACTGTGTCTTTCCTGTTTTATTTGCCTGCTTGGCTGGTATGTTCACAGGGAATAACTGCTGGTGTTGGAGGCATGGATGCAGTGACAAGTAGTGGGAGGGAGGTGAGGAGTGAGTTGTCCATGGAATCCACAGGAAATGTGGGTAGGGAGGAAAGGAGGTTGTAGCTGTGGCAGCACTGGGCGGGGAGCTTGATGGATTGGGTCTGGGGGAACAGAAAAATCAGAGAAGTTCTGTGGGCAGGCTACCTGGTCTTCTGGCAAGCATGGCATGTCACGATGATACTTTTACCTAACATGCTTATTATATTTGTTATTATTATAATTGTTTGGTCATAACAGTGAACCTTGATTCTATAGTTGATTGTTAGGGAAAAAGGAGGGATTCCCTGGTTTTAAATAAAACTAAAACAAATGATGAAGGGGTGATAACCCCCACTATCAAACTGTGAGCATACTGGGACTGTATTTGAGAGACCTTTGCCTACAAGCTTCCCTGTATTCAGCACTAACAGTGGTAATACAAACAAACATTGACCTCACACAGTTCCCTGAGGATCTAGTTCTAAGAAGCAAATACAGACCAGATAACATGTGTTTAGGTCTCACTGATTTATGCCAATTTTATAATAACATTGGTATTTCTGTAACATTTTCTATATGCAAGNTACAAATCCCCTACCTTTCAAGATGTTAACACTTTTTTTCCAATCATTTCTTTTAGTTTTTAGATTATTATATAATTACATCATTCCCCTTTCCCTTTCCTCCCTTTCTAAGCCATCCCATATACCACTCCTTGCTCTCTTACCATGCCCTCTTTTTTAAAGATTTTCCTTTTTAAAATTAATTTCTTTTCCACACATATGTGTGTATTCCTAAATGCACATATACACATATACTGGTAAATGCACAAATATAACCTGCTCAGTTGGGACAACCACAATAGACACACTAACATCAGATAGGGAAATCCCAGCAGATCTTAACTCTATACAAAGAAGTACACACAACTCAAAAATAGTCTTCCACAGGGAAGAGTGCACAAATTGGTTATCCAATACCAAAAGAATTAACTCTTTAATTCTTAATAACCATGGAGTCAGTGTTATTAGGCCTGTGCTTTNGGGCAAGGAACTGAAATTTCTCACCATCTAGAAAGTGTGGGTGATCCTAACTTGAATCTTCATGCTTTATTTCTCATCAGTTTTCTTTTCTATTTAGTTCTTTCTCTTTGAGCTTCAGTTGGTTTCTATTTTCCTTTGTTTTCATCATACATTTCTCATATGAATTATGCTGTACCTTATCTTTGAGTATCTGCTCTTTACTCTTTCCTTCCCTTCCTCCTTTATGTAAGCAGGACATGCTCAATTTTCTAATGTGACATTAACATTTCTTTAAGAAAATAATCTCTGGTACTCAGTTCTTCACCTCTAACCACCTGTAATGGTCTTAGCATAATAATTGTGA
>LZPO01028558.1:0-15673 GCA_001675575.1 Neotoma lepida | reverse complement strand
AGTGCTTATGGAATCTCTTGGTCCCAATCAGCACTGTCCAGCTCTTTCTCAGGGAGCAGTTGCAGTCTCCCAGGAGGGTGGAGTTTGCAGGAGGTGGGGTTTCAGGGTTACAGGATTTTGGGGGGGATGGTGGTGGTCTGAGCTGTCTGCAGGAGACCTACCTACTGGCCTGAAACTGGGACTGCAATGGGTGGTGGTGTGGGAGCACAGGGCTGTGGCCCTGGGCCCAGAGCCGAGAGGCTGGGATGTTCGGCTAGGGGCATAGAGACTCACCTCTTGGTCTCAATCAGCGCTGGCCAGCTCTGTCTCAGGGAGCAATTGCAGTCTCCTTGTTTATTTTATGACTAGGTTAATGAGGTTGGTCTACCAGATTAACAATGAACCAAAGTGAAAGAAAAACAGTGGAATAGTTTGAGTCAGTCCAGCCATTTGGTCCANGCCCTGGCTAAGAATAGAGTCTGTAATCACCACCAGCATGAGTCNATCAGATTCCCCAGTATTAGACTAAGGGAAAGGGAGAGGGCAGAGAGTTATGGTTAGCTTCATTTGTTTCTGTGCAAGGCTCTCAATGGTGAAGGATCTCTTTGTATTAGAAATGCATTCTCCAAGGCTGTTGTAGACCTGGCAGCTAAGCCTACAGAAGCACTGAGGTGCTGGAGCCCAGCTGTCAACTCTGTCAGCAGACTCTCAAGATTCTTGTTGAAATTTATGAATCACAGCTTTCTCTGCACTGAAATAGCTCAGAGACAGGGGATGGGTAGGAGTCATACCTCCTGGCTTCTGATACAAGCTCTTTAGACTACAGATGTGAGAACAACTTCCAGATTTGCCCGTTTCCTCTTGGGCAAAATGGAAATATTGAGAGTCATCTAATTGTGTTATCTTGGGTAACACCATTGCAAGTTAGTGTATCAGTGGATTATTCCTTACAAAGAACTTTGAGCAACAGGTTAGGAGATCACTGACCCTCAGTAGCTTATTCTAAACTATAAATTACACACACCCGTGCACACACACACACACACACACACACATATATGTGTGTATGTATGTATGTATGTATGTATGTATGTACCATTTCATGCCCTGGTAACTGATGTGTAGATTCCCAGGAATATGAAAAGCACATTTCCAATTTTCCAAGTGTTGTAATCTTGTAGGTATGGGCATGCTAGAAGAACTTCTAACACTTTAAGGGATAAACTGAGACTCAAAGAAGAATGTGACTCTCATATTATTACACATTAAATCACCACAGACTGAAGTCCATGTCTCTTATAATAATGCAAAGTTAGATCCACCCCATANCTCCTTTAAAATGCAAAACTGCATTTTCACTGCTGCAGACTACTGGGTATCACCAGACAGCTTGGTTATATGCCAGTATGGCTTCCATATTACAATGTCCCAGGGAATTAGAACATAGCTTCCTTTGTGTATTCGCCATTTAATTGCTGCTAGAACCCCTCATTCTGTTGCCTTGCTAACCCAATTGTTTGGCAACNTGTGGCCAGATGCCGTTGCTCCCCCGCCTCACTAAACTGAAATAAGGCAGCTCAACAGACTGTCTGGCCCACGCTTCATATGATTTCTACTCACCTTCCCTGTTCACAGGGAAGAAGGTCAGAAAGGAAATACATGCAACAGGAATGTCACATCCTGACACACACCAGATCCTGCCAAGTGCTCCTGTCTGTTTTCACAGCACTGCTGAAAGGGACCAGAGGCAGCCCATCCATGACTGCCCAAGGATCTATTCTGTCTTTATGCCCCCTAACTTACCTCACCTAACTTTATTCTTAGAGAAGCAGAGTGTTCTTGAAACTCCATGTATTTTCAATCTATGTATCATGAGTAGAGATACATGTTCATTTTAGAAGGGCAACGGAATATTGGATACAAAGAATGTGGAGGAGAATCTCAGTTGTGGTCAGATTCACATGGACACTACATGTTCCTGGAACTTAGAGCTATCACCTTTCAATTATCTGAGTCCCTTAGGGAAAAACTCTCAAATATGGTCCAATTTTCTTATTTTTAATTTGAGGATAAGGACATTTGTTTTACAAAGTTGGGACTTAGATTAAGTGGTGTAATGTGGATAAGAACATATAAATAATGAATTGATTCTGAAAAACTGCTCCTATTGCACTGGCTTCTTGTCCATAACAGTTTAAAAATTATCTGACCATCTTCTCAGTTGGATTATATGACAAGGAGGAGGGCGATTAGAATTATTTAGAGAAACACTCTGGGCTGTCTCAGAAAAATGAACAGAATTTTAAGATGTGTTCTCCCACATTGATCCCCAAAGTCACTTTCTTTTATTCTTTTCTTTCCCAATATAACTGATCTTACTCTTCTTATATTATATGGAAGGGGCTGGAGATGGGCTCCTCTNCTCTAGAATACCAGNAATGCATGTCAGGAAGAATCTCAAAGGCTCCCAGATTCTGAANTATGCTAACGCTTACCTTGCAGGTACACCCAGAGACAGCCATACCAATGGGACAAAAACAGCTTGACAGTGCTTGTTCATATGTCTGAGCTCAGGCATTTGCAAATAACTTGCTTCTTGTAACTCACTTCTNAGGCAATGCTCTTGTGACANTATGTGCAGCTTCAACTCCTTGGATCTCTCCAAGCCTCTCTAACAGTTGCCTCTGTGTGTTCCTTCTTCAGAAACCTTGAGAAACAATCCAATAAAATAATAATTTGTGGGAATGCACCAGTTTTAGATTCCAGAATGCAGACCACATGGCTGTAGAGTACCTTTCATTTAGTCATAGCTTGGGAGGAGTTGATCCAGCCTGTGCATAGAAAATGAAAATTATTTTCAAAATGTCATTAAGAATAGGGAAATGGATAATGACAGCCACACATGCATGTGTCATTACTGCTTAGTCTTTGGTTAGTGATGATGTTTGTCGCTATTAGAAATTAAACACATAAGTTGGGACTCTCAGTGATTTGCTACCCAAGAAGCTTGGGGTCCTGGTCCTGCAAGAGGAGACTTCTGGAGCTGAAACACCTATGCTCCAAAGTGTCCCATGTGAAGAAGGCCACTGGGCTCCAGAGACGTCTTCCCATGAAGAAGACCTAATTCCTCCTCTTTTAGACTTCTCCTGGAAGATTCTTAAGATGTAGTGTCTTGTTCCATGTTTCACCTGCAGATGACTACTGCTGCCAGTGACCAGGAGCTGGCTGAGGCAAACATCCTGCTCAACTGTGGTGGGCAAGAAGAGAAAAGCAGCAGCTGCAGCAACAAAGAGAAGGCAGGATTGTTTCTCTTGTTCCCAGTTTGTCCCCTCTGGTTTCTGGGTAGAATCACCTGGGAAGCGCATGATTGTCTCNATCAACAATGCACCTGCTCCTTGGAGTGCCAGAATGATTTTCTCATCCTGTCCTTCCAAAATCTTACGGTTCAATTAGAAGATTGCTGGTTTCTTCTATCAGCAGCTGGAACTTTTCAAAGGAGGGGTACTGAGAAATAAAGTTAATCTTTGTCAATTAGAAAGCTCTACTTGACACATTCTCATTTCAACATGTCAATTTCAGATTCTCCTCTGTGAGGGAAAATTACAGATGCTCCCCAGATTTCTAATCTATTTATAATGGTAACAAGACAACTGGAGGCAGTGTGTGCTCATCATGAGCTAATCATCCTCTGCTATGCCTTGTGCGTCCTAATTAGTGGTATGTTGGTTGCCTACTGATCAAGTTGGGAGACTTATCTAGGCAAAGCATAGGGAGGGTGATAGAAAGACAAAGAACTGAGCCCAGTGGAGCCTGGATATTGGCAGAGTTTCTGACAACAGGTGGGCTTCACACCTTGCAATGAAATGTATCTTCCTTAAATAAGCAGCCATCATTCCCATCAGTGATAGCAGAAACATGGAAGGGTTCCAAACTCTCATCTCCTTTCCATACAGGAGGTATCCACAGGGAAATGCCATTCTTTCATCATGCCAACATCACCCAGAAGAAAGGAGGATAATTATATATACATATTTAAGTACTCATGTTAACTCTTTCTGCCGACCTGGGGATCAACATTGATGATGAAGACACATTTTTTAAAGTATTATTCATTATCTAAACTGGGACACAGTTGAGCATGAATGGAGCACTAGCAATAGATCTTTNGAGAAAAATAACCATAGAAATCAAGGTATGCATACAAATATGATGCATAATCAGCTTAANTTAGAATTCATAGAAAGTGTTTGTCCAGCCAGGGATTGTACCTGTGTTCCTTTCATGTATCCTTGAATTATTTTTGCCCTTTTAGATCATGGTCAATGAGTGATCATTTAATTTTCTGATCCCCCTAATTGTGGAAATCTCCATTCTGATTTCATGTCTTCTAGGGGCTCTTACTAGGTAGGATATGAGTGGCTATACAGGTCAGTGAGTAGAACAACAGAGAGTTTTAAAAAGATGTTTAAAACATTGTATCTGTTCCTGTTTCTGGTTGTAGAAAATAGACACCTACCTTGACTAACTCAAGCAGGAAGGAAGTTATTAGAAAGATATTAGGGGGTCATGGNAGTAAATCAGGTTTGTAGAATGAAGTTTGGAAATAGACATGCATTAAAAGAGACACAAAGGGAAGGGAATTGAGAAGATAAGGACTGTTTTCNTCACAGCATCTTCTCAGAAGTTGCCTCTAGGATGGGGGGATTTCAGTTATTTCTTCTGATTTTATGTGGTTAACAATATGAACTTCCAGACCAGTTCCTCAATGGCTGATGTTTAGGTCCCAAGTCTGCACAGCAGCCCTTCAATGTTAGGAGCTGAATGTGTTTCCCAAAGTCCATGTGTTGAAGCTCTTAATCCCGGGTATATCTGAGTAAGACTGTGTTTGAGGGTTGTGTTTTTAAAATGGTGACTAAGTTAAATGAGTTGATTGATGGGGATGTCGTTCTGTATAGTTTGAATATGTGTTGCTCTGATTGGTTGATAAATAAAACTTTAGCCAATGGTGAGGCAGAATAAAATTAGGTGGGACATTCTAACTAGAGAGAGAGGAGAAGAAAACAGAGAGAGTAGACATTGCTAACTNCCACCAGAAGAAGCAAGATGTAAAGGTACTGAAAGACCATAAGCCACATGGCAAAAGATAGATTTATAGAAATGGGTTAATTTAAGATGTAAGAGCTAATGAGAAGCCTAAGCCAAGGCCATATAGTTTGAAAATAATATAAGCCTCTGTGTGTTTATTTGGGTCTGAGAAGCTGCGGGCCAGGGCAGGACACAGGAAAATCCAACTACAGTTGACATTGATATTGATGGTATATGTATAAGAAGAGGAAAGCCACTGAGGTGGCTCAGTGGGTGAAGGTACATGCCACCAAGCCTGACACCTTGAGTTCAGTTCCAAGGGCCCTCGTGATAGGAGAAAACCAACTCCTGTACATTGTGCTCTAACCATCCCATGTGTGCCATGGGACCCATATACATAGAGACATACCACACTACACACACACACACACACACACACACACACACACAATGCTACACACACAAATAAGTTAATAAAGATTCATGAAAGTTTTCAAAAAAAGAGGACCTTAGCGTATAAGTACAAAGTGACAACTATATGAAGACATGGGTGAATACAGCCATCTGGTGATTTGAACTGAGTCTTTTAACTTATAGAAAATTACTAAAATAAATATCTGTTGCTTGAGCCAGCCAATGTCTTGTTATACCATTGTTCCCACAAACTCAACACTGAGGGGAATGATTGGGTACTGGCTTTAGGAGTAGGACAGATTGACTATACTTTTAGATTATCTGAACAGGGGAAGATTGATCCTCTTCCTCTCAGTATCACCAANGAAAATAAATGAATAAGGTTATGAATGCAAAATAGATGCTGGAAGCTTGTTGTCTGCTACAAAAGCCCCTCAAGAGACTTTGTAAATTATTATTGAACATTTATGGAGACTAAAAGAATTAAATATCTGTCATTGTGCAAGGGCAAGAATTTCAGATACAAATACAGCAAACCACGTCCTTGGTTCATAGAACTTAAATTTTTCGAAAGTGTTCTAATAAATAATCAACCTTCAATTGCACATCAACTCTTCCAGGGAACAACATGCTTTGATAATTTAGAGCAAGGCAGCAGAGAGGAGAGAGACAACTNTTTTCATTTGAGGACAGGAAGTAATAAAAGCTAAGGAAGAATTCTCAAAGACAATTACATTTGCACAGGACAGTATAACATGTTGGTTGACATTTTC
This sequence comes from Neotoma lepida, assembly GCA_001675575.1. NCBI lineage: Eukaryota > Metazoa > Chordata > Mammalia > Rodentia > Cricetidae > Neotoma > Neotoma lepida. Next base: position 9,422 of record LZPO01028558.1, on the reverse strand, counting down.
TCACTTCCTCATCTATAATTTCCTTCCCCTTATCTCCCTGACAAGATGATGGAACTACAGAAACTGGGAATGTGTCAGAACTGAAAGTTGAGTGGGGATGCCATGAGGAATGCTGAGAAATGGTAGGAAAGATAACATATGAAATAAAATTATAGTTAGAGTCTAGACTTTTCAAAAAAGTTGACCCCTTTTGCAATCATGGTATTTGTATTTACTATGTTGCCTCAAGTTTTTAAAATGAGCATATATTGGTTTCATAATTGTGAAGAAAGTCAAAGTTGAAGTCACATTAAGTGTATATAATAGTTCTCAGGCCTAATGGATTTCTAGTTATTACCCTAGAATTCTCTTTAAATAAACTTTAGAAAGAACACAAAATGAAATTATTCTGCAAAATAATTATGAACCACAGTTTTAAAAAAAGGTATATCCATAGATCAAAAATGGACTATGGTTTGAAATAAGGCTGGTGGTAGCATAAAATCTGCTACAAAATAGTTTATTGAACCATACAATTGGAAAAAAGAAACTATAATTACTTAGGTCCTTCACAATGAGTATTAAAGATACAGGAAATCACTATGCAAGATTCTTGGCAAAGGAAATGGCTCTTACATTGCTCTCTGCTATTCTTTCATCTTACTCCTTTCACAAAAGTGGAGAAAGTTCTTGTTTAGCACTTTCGTTGGCAGCATCTCATCCGTAAGTAATTTGCTATTGTTAACGAATGTTGGAACAGAACACCACCAATTAAGGTTTTAAGTGGTTATCAAACATGGCAAGAGATTCTGCATGAACTCTGAGGTGAAGAAAGTAGCTTGAGGGAAGCATAGCAAGTACTGAGAAAATGTTAAACAGACANGAAACTTCCCCTTNCCACTGAGTTTCTTTCCTAAGATTTAACACCTACCTGACTCTGGTATTAGTTGATGGCTACAGGTAGAAATATGGAACTCTTTCCCAGGACCGTGGTGCATCAGGAAGACTCAAACAAGCCTCACTATCTTTAGAAAAGGGTCTGATCTATGAANAAGTTTCCATTTTCAGGCTATCCCTTTAATAAGTGTTTACTGATATGTCATGGAACTACCTTCCAATGCAGTCTGCTCCTCTGACCTGTCAGACTTAACGCAAACATTTGCCACCCCACATCATTTAGATCCATCTTAGGATAGAAAAATATTGTTGCAAAAATATTTAAACTTTTGAATCTCTGTAGATCTGGATTGATTGTAACTATAGTAGTTATTAACTATATNACTTAGGTTTCTAATCTCAGAGTTCTGCTTTTTCTCTTGTTCTTGTGAAAACTAATAGCTCTAGAATAGGGTAGGCCCAGTATAACTAGACTCTATCTGCATCCCATCACCTTTCTATTTTCCTAGGCATCCATATGGTAGAACACAGCTTGTCCTCANTAGGACTCACACAGGAAGGCTCCATTCCCCAAGGCTTCCCGTTTGGCCCCTCTGCTACAGACCTTACTTAAGTCAACTCAACAACTCAGTGGAGCCTTTCCTACTTTCATCAAGAAACAAATAAATTTAGAAAAGACAGTGCCTATGACAAATCATAGCCCACTAATGTTTATACCTGTTCTTTGTCAAGCCTCAAAGAGGAGCTACAGTCCCAATACTTTTGTGGAGGCACAATTAGGGCTGGGCAGTATGAGGCTGGCACATGACATGGTTAAGGGCTGTTGCAGGTGAATGCTGAATAGCTCAAGGCAGTCAACCTTGCCAACTGAATGTCTCACTCTCTCTATAAGAAATGCAGAGAATAAACAAGGTCTCCCTTCCTCATCAACCAAATAGCATTGTTATTATCAACAATGTGTCAAGTTCCTTGTGTAGTTTAGGATCCTTTGATCATNACAGATGCAACTCTTCCCACGCCCCTCTTTTCTTAGTGGNCTCTTTCCCCATCCCTTGCTTTCCCCCCTCTCCTCCAATATCACTGTTTCTTTTCTTTCCTCCTCTCAAATTGTTCTCTGTATAAGTAAATGGCAGTGACAGGGGTTGAAACTCAAAGGGGCTCAGAATATCTCTGACAGAGGGGAAAGAAATATTTATATATTACTCTACATTCCCCAAGTTATTCACTAGAAGTTTCATTTTTCACTAAAGTATTTTCCTTATCTTAAATCCACTGACATGAGTATATATCACGAAGTTAAAAAGATTGAATTGCATTTTGTAGGCTAACTGCTAAGATTCATGAAGTCTCAAAGCCCCAGCTTGTCCCTGGGTATAGGAAGCAATAGCATTTTGCATTTGGTGTCTTTCTTTTCTTCCTCTTTTTTTAAAATTCTTTCTCTGTGAACACATACTAACAAGTTTGTCTCTTCATTCTGATCGGGGAAGACTGAAAGTATATGCTATATTGTTTAATAACAAGATCTTTATAGAATGAAGAGCAGTTTTGTCATGTGAGTCCATTCCCTGGGGTTCTAAGATGCTCTTGAGATGGGTTTTACAGAATGNTCCTGACACAGATAGATACTGACTGATAGGCCCAGAGGAGAAACTTCTGTGTGGGGCCACTGGCCCCAGGGACAATGGGAGCTACCAATATGTACTCCAGATTAGAATGTTGGTGGATGGCCTTGTGCTTGGCAGCTCAGATACCCAGGCGGTGGGGAGAATACAGCGGTTCATCCTTTTGCAATACTGTTGCTANTGAAGAGTGTTTCCCAAGGAGCAATNCATATATCTGTTTTTAAAGGTAGCTATAACAAATTTCCTAACCTGAGTGGTTTAAAAATGNTATAAATTTATTGTGTCATGGTCCAAGACACTGGAAGTACAAACTCAAAGTGTTGGTTGGATTGCTTCCTACTGGACTGAGGGAGAATTCATTCCATTTTTCTCTGTTGCCTACTGGCTGCTTCTGGCAATTCTCAGCATTCTATCTCTTACATACTGGCTTGTTCTGGCAATTCTTGGCGTTCCATCCTCACAGTATCTCCCTTGTCTTTACATCCTTCACTTGCCTCCCCTGTGAGTTCTTTCCTTTCTCATAACACACCCCATTTGGCTTAGGGTTTATGCAGTAACCCAGGATGTACCTATCTCAAGATCTTTGGTTACAGTATCTGCAAAGCTTCTTCACCAGATAAGAACTAGTTACATTTACCAGTTCTGGATGGCTGCACCTTTAGTTAGAATTTAAATCATCAGATCNTAGTCCATCACTGTGGGCAGTTGGGACAGGGGCTCAAGGCAGGAGTCTGAAGGCAGAGAACTACTACAGAATGTTGCTGGCTGGCTTGCTCCTAGGTTCACATTAGAGAAAGCTTTTCTGTGTAATATGGAACTAACTGCTCAGAGAATGTTGTTGCCCACAGTGGTCTGAGCCCTCCTGTACCGATTAAATGAAGACAGTCCCCCACAGACATGCCCACATACCAATCTGATCTATGCAATTCCTTAGTTGAGGCTCCTCATGTGACTCTAAACTGTGTCAAGATGACAATGAAAGCTAACAAGAACTCCTATTGGCCTATTATTATTTCTTGATGATAAGAAAATTCTCATCTAATTCTTATTCCCACTTCCAAATGAAGGAGCAAAAGATAGTCTGGACTTCTCAGGTTCTAAGAGACAGAAGACAGGTTTTTTGTGTGTGTTTTCTGTTTATAGTGGTCATTGTACATCAATGATATGACCATCTAGTGGAAAAGGTAGAGTTTTACTTCATTTACAGTATTGTGTTTTTACAAAATATCATCATGTGATTTTTCCTTATAGTTTATAGGATGCAATATTGAAAATGAGGCTTCACATATGTCTAAACTGGATCAAATGCATCATTCCAGTTTCTCAAGTCATCCTGCATTAGGGTTTGTGGTCTACATCGTATAAACAAATTAGTGGTCATTTGTTTTCCTTGTCTTTCTCTTTGAACCACTGGGAACCTGTTGATAGTTGGTACAATGTCTGAAATAAAATTGGAGTATCTTTCAATGACTTGGTTTCTTATAGATCAATTTAATTCTCTAAAATCATTCTGTTGTTTCATAGAAAACACATGTTGGGATTAAAGGGCTTTACTTATCATTATCTAAGTTGGAAAGGGGCTTTCAAACAACCTAAAATTGATTTGGAAACTAGGGGANGATATAGGGCCAGTAATAGAAAAGAACATGGAGATGAGCAGGAGGAGACACAATGAAGGAGGTGAGAGCTCTTGTCCCAGAACAGACACAGCTTGCCTTTGCTTATAGAAGTTTAGCCCTGCCTAAATGACCCACACATTACACCCTAGATCCTTATTGNCTGCACTATCTTAGCCTGGGAAATTGTCCCATCTTACTTTTTTTTCAATTGTTAATTTCTTTCTTATTTTTTAATTAAAAATAGATTTTTAAATACAATATATTCTCATTATGGTTCCCTTTCCCCAAGCTCCTCCCAGACCATCTCCATTCCCCACCCACCCAAATCCATACCCTTTCTCATTAGGTTACAAACAGGCATCTATGAAAAAAGGAACAATAGTAAAATAAAGTTTAATAAAATAAAACCAACAAACCAGAATAGGACAAAACAAACAAATAAGCAGAAGAAAAAGAGCTGAAGAAAAAGCCCAAGAAACACATATAGATGCAGAGACACACATTCTCACACACAGATAGCCCCTATATACACACACAACCAAAACTAAAAACCATAATATATATGCAAAGGACTTGTCAAGAAAAACAAAACAAAACAAAAGAGCCCTGACAAAACTGACAAATCGTTATGAGACAAAGAGCCTCCGAAAATGCCATTCAATTCATTTCGGCCGTCTACTGGGAATGGGGCCTGGCCTTAGGAGCTGTTTGTACAGCCAGTGAGTCTCTGTTGAAGAAAACTAAGTATGCTGTGTCCACTTTCACCCTCAGCGCTAGGACCCCATATGGTACAATCCTGTGCCACTGTCTCTGTTAATTCATATGTGCATGGGTCCTGCTGTATTTAGAAGACCTTGATTNNTTTCCTTGGTGTCCTCCATCCCCTCTGGCTCTTGCAATCTTTCTGCCTCCTCTTCTGTAGGGGTCCTTTAGCCCTGAGAGGATGGAATTGATGGAGACATCTTATTTTAGGACTGAAGGTTCCAAGGTCTCTCNCTCTGCATATTGTCTAGTTCTGAGTCTCTGTATTGTTCCCATCTCCTGCAGGAGGAAACTTCTCTGGTGATGGCTGAGCCAGGCATTGATCTCTGAATAGAGCAGAATGCTGTTAGGAGTCANTTTATTGCTCTGTTCCTTTAACAGAGCTGTAGTANTTTGTTTTTCTCCCAGGTCCCTGGCCTATCTACTGCCGGGTTATTGACCACCTAAACAATGTCTGGGATGGGTTCCATCTTGAGGAGTGGACCTTAAATCCAATCAGGTACTGGATACAGAGTCACACCAGCTTTATGCCACTATTGCACTAGCACAAAAACTGTCATAAATTCGCATCCTAACCCAAACAGAAGTGGGCCCATCACGTATGTGACTCNCCCAATAATCCATTTCAGTGAGCCCACCTTGCTTTCTTCCACCCCTCCCTGCTTCCCTGGTGCATGTTTTCTGTCCTTCCTGTAGTCTTTCTGTCACCTGTATACTTACTTCTACTAGGTAAGATAGAGAGAGAGAGGAGAGAGAGAGAGAGAGAGAGAGAGAGCGCAGAAAACATGTAAAACTCAAAGTCATGTTGCCCTAGGCTCTGGTTCCTACTCCTCTCACATAATCTAGCTATATCCATGTAGTGATTCAGTCTTTCTGGGAACCTTCTTATCTCTACAAAATAGGAGCCAGTTATGAAGAGAGTTCNCATCAACCTGGTCTATCTTACCAAGTCATTAAATGTATCAAATGAGAAACCATAGTCTGTAGTGAATTTAATATACTGACTTAGAGCTATCACAAAGAGCTGAGTGGGAAGGCAATTTCCTGCCTCTTTCTTCACTATGTTTGCACTTCTGTCTGCAACTATATGCTCAACACCAGCATTTATGAGTACTGGCTGCTAATGTCTNACAGCATTTGCTGTAAGAGTTACATCTCTTCAGAAGTAACATTCCAATCCATCATGGGGCAAGACCTGGAGTGATCTAGGCTCTAGAGGGTTGTACAGGTCAAAACAGACTTAAGATGACATCTTGGTTCAATTCCTTCTTCATCTTCCTCTGCCTTCATTCTGACACTTAGAACACTCTCTTTATAAATGCACCAAGTTATGCACATTCTTGTCTTGGTTTCTGCTCCTAGGAAACCTGACCTAAGACACTATTCCTCTATGGTCAGATCACAAAAAAAAGATTGCAACCAAATCCTTGTGTTTTAAAGTGCCTGTTGGTATGAGACATATAAGCCCCAAGTCATTTAAATAGGATATCTAAAGGAGCAGAGAATCCAGTTCCTTAATATGAGCAACTGAGTATCATAGTCCCTGTGTTGTGAGCCACACAGTAAGGGACCCCTGGGAGATGGGGTGGCTGGAGCAGGTAGGTTATTGTGGCTCATATGGTGTNCAATACAGTGGGGTCCCTCAAGACTAACTATCATGNCTTGTCACAGCAATAGACAGCTTTCCCTCCTGCAGGAGTTTGCTTCCGTGGCTATTAAGACTCTAAACTCAACAATAATTATCTTCCAGACAAGCAGAGCTTTCTTGAAAGTGATTGTTCATGGGAACATCTGCTGTGTGAATGGAAGNCACATACATTTTTTGCTCCTTCCTCCCTGCAGCCAACACTAAGTGAATGCTTTAAAAGGCTGCCCTGCTTTCTTCCCCACAGCTGGAGTACATCTTCATTATTTAACTTCTTATTTCCATCACTGCACAAATAGCTTGGTGGAGCCCTTGCTTAGTAGGAGGGGTATGAGTCTTTCTTGATANCTAAAACTTCCCAAAATCTCTGCTGCAGTGATGGAGATATCTTTCTGTAGCTGTGAATATGTGTTNCTCTATTGGTTGATAAATAAAATGTTGATTGGCCAGTAGCCAGGCAGGAAGTATAGGCGGGATAAGTGACAAGGAGAATTCTGGGAAGAGGAGAGCTGAGTGAGGAGATGCCAGCCAGCTGCCCAAGGAACAACATGTAATGGGACACATGTAAAACCACAGAACATGTGGCGACATACAGATTAATAGAAATGGGCTGAGTTTAAGTGTAAGAGCTAGTCAGTAATAAGCCTGAGCTAATGNCCAAGCAGTTATAAATGATATAAGCCTCTGGGTAATTATTTTATAAGCAGCTGTGGGAATGTGGGGCCTGGCAGGACGGATAAAACATTCTCCTATGCTGCAGAAAACAATGACATATAACACTATTTGGTCATTGCTAATGATATGGAGTTGGCTTCCATCTGTGACTTTCAATCTAATCTGTTTCCTTTTTTCCTTCCTTCTTTCCTTCCTNCCTTGCTTGCTTTCCCTTTCCTTCTCTTTCTTGTTTTAATGTCTATGTGCATGCTTCTACAGACACATTCTTTTCACATGCACATGTACGTACCACATTGTTCAGTATATATACAGATTGTGTAGCTNTGTATCTGGTGCCTTTATGTTAGATAGANGAGAATATCCATTGATTCATACATGCACTTTCCAATGACTGTTGGTACTTTGGAGTAATCAGAAAAAGTGCCATAGTCTGTCAACTATCTTGTCATCACCATACTTTGGATAGTAAGTCTCTGTTTGCTCCTTCTGAATGGTATGCTAGTGAAGAGCTTGGGATTAAAACTGGTATTATCTGGAACCATTAGCTGATGTCTTTGGCAAGTGATTCAACCTCACCAACTCTTACTTTCCTTTCATCTCAATGTATAAATAATAATAGTAANTCCATTGTGGTAGTGTTTGAGGGCTATGTGACATAATTGCCGCATCACACTGAGCTCCTATTTTCAGATGCAAATCAGGTTGATTTCTATTAGTGAAATTATCATGGTGCTACCTGATTTGGGGCTCTTAAGAAAGAATATATTTTCTTTGCCTTATGGGTTAGCCAAGCCAACTCAAGACCATTCTCTTGGCAAAATAATAGTGTTCCCACAAAATTTCTGTCTGCAAGATTGTCAAATAGGCTGAGAGACCTCTACCATCTGAAACAATGAACCAGTGACTACAAACATGGGTAAGCTATAGGTACCCCATCAGCAGATATTTATGCCTTACCTGCCTTCAATTTGTTGACAAATTAAAATTGCTGCAGGAGTACTCCAACCTTGAAGTGTGACTTTAGCGAGTGCTTCAAATCCACCATGACCCCTTTTCCAATAAATCCTCATTTACTACTAAGGTTTTAGTTTTTTTATTTTTCTGTTCTCAATTCAGAACTGTTTAAGGACAGAGAAGACAGGGCCCTGATTCTCCTGCAGCTGATACAAAGTAGGTGTTTCTTAAATATCTGTTAATGCATTAAAGTTACAATCATAAAGAGACAGTAGTTTTGTTCCATGTACATATTAATGAGTGTGCACTTCTCTTACAATGAACTCTGGTTTTGAGACCTTGACTGTCACAGTTATAAAGCTACAGTTTCCATGAAGCACATTTGTAGCCTCACAANTTATCAGGGAACNCCATGGTCACCTGTCTTCTCAGATGTTCTCTGCTTGCCATGCATTTTTCCTTACTTCCTAGTCCNTACACTTGCAACTGGAGTGATCAGAGAAGAGCCTTCAAGAGACATGCCTATTACTCTTCTCTCTTTTTCAACCAATAGGTCACNGTTTCTGCTCAGTAGTGGAAATGACCCTCTATACAGTGTTTGTCTATCCCCAGCCTAGGCTAACCCCTACAGAGTGGAATGGCATGCCGGAGAGCTGGACCATTTCCATCCAGAGTGCCTGTAAGTGAAGCGGCTTCTCTGCAATGGTATACGAATGTTTGCTCTGTACTCACCCCTCCTTCTCCCACAAGCTGTTGGATCTCTTATGAATTAAAAACAAGCAGAGAAAATATTCCCTCTTGGACCATATGTTCATGGGGTAAAAGCAAGATAATCCCTAAGCATGAAATTTAGATTGCTCTCTGAGAAGAAGCCTAGGAAAGACTCAACATGCGGGAAATGAAAATTAGCCATCTGTAGAAAACCTATCCTATCCAATAAGCCGTGTAACTTCCGGGTTCAATGACTTGGGTGCCATTAATTTCAGGAGAATGCGGATGTTCAGAAGAGCTAAAGCTGTTGCCTTCTTTGCCTCCCACGTGAAAAAGAAACAAGTTGACAGAAGCAGATATCCNGCATGANGATCAAATTGGCATCCACCATCGGGGAGCCTTGAGAAAGGNCTATCAAGCTCCCTCCTCCTAGAAAGGAAGGTTCCTCAGACTTGAGCTCTCTCACTCAGTAGCTATGGTTCCTGTACCTGAGCCTGACTCACCCTTCACCTTCTGGCATCAGATTCGATTCCCCAACACTCTTGGAAAATACTTTGT
>LZPO01028556.1:9959-21327 GCA_001675575.1 Neotoma lepida | reverse complement strand
CATTTGTATATAGGAGGGCTACTGACTTTTTTGAGTTAATCTTGTATCCAGCCACTTTGCTCAAATTTTTACAAAAATTAATTTTTGGGATTTCTTATGTATACTGTCTTATCATCTGTAAATAATGATACTTTGACTTCTTCCTTTCCAATTTGTACCACCTTGATCTCTTTTAGTTGTCTTATTGCTCTAGCTAAAACTTGAAGTACCATAACAACTATATTGAATAGGTATGGAAAGAATGGACAACCTTGTCTTATTCCTGATTTTGGTGGAATTGTTTTGAGTTTCTCTTCCTTTAATTTGATTTTGGCTATAGATTTGCTACAAATTGCATTTTTTTTTACATTCATGTATGTTCCTTTTATCCCTGATATCTCTAGGATTTTTATCAAGAATGGGTGTGGGATGTTGTCAAAGGCCTTTTCTACACCAAATGAGATGATCACGTGGTTTTTCTTTCAGTTTGTTCATATGTTTGATTATATTTATTGATTTTCATATATTGAACCATCCTAGTATCTCTGGGATGTAGCCTATTTGTTCAGAGTAGATGATTTTTTTGATATGTTCTTGAATTTGCTTTGCAAATATGTTTGCAATCTATGTTCATAGGGGAAATTGGTTTGTAATTCTCTTTCTTTATTAATTCTTTATGTGGTTTGGGTATCAGGGTCACCATGATCTCATAAAATAAACTGGGCAATATTCCTTCTGTTTCTACTTTGTGGAATAATTTGAGGAGTATTGGCATTAACATTTGGTTGAAACACTGATAGTATTCTGCACTAAAACTGGTCCTTGCCTTTGTTGGTTGGGAGACTTTTAATGACTACTTCTATTTCACTAGGGGTTATAGGTCAATTCAATTTGTTTATTTGATCTTGATTTAACTTTTGTATATGTTATATATTGAGAAAATTATCCATTTCTTTTAAATTTTATGATTTATTGGAATACAGATTTACAGATTTTAAGGTATGTCCTTTTGATTTTCTGTATTTTCTATGTATCTGTTATGTCCCATTTTTAGTTTATGATTGTATTAATTTAGATATTCTCTTTCTGCCTTTTAGTAAAGTTGGATAAGAGTTTGTCTTTTATCTCTAATTTCTTTAAAAGAATCAACTCTTTCTTTCATTGATTCTTTGAATNGTTCTCTTTCTCTCTATTTTGATTGATGTCAGCCCCCCATTTGATTATTTCTCACCATCTACTTCTTTTTGATGTGATTAATTCTTTTTGTTACATAGTTTTCCAGTGTGCTATTAAGTTTCTAGTATGAAATCTCTCCATTTTTTTATGCAGTCATTTTTATATAGTCAGTGCTATGAACTAATCTTTTAGAACCTAGGTATCTCCTACTTCAGCTTAGGAAAATTTTCTTCTATGATCTTATTGTGAACATTTTCAGGACCCTGAAGTGACTTTCTTCTATAACTATTATTCTTAGATTTGATCTTTTCATAGTTCCCCAGACATCCTAGATGATTTGTATCAAGAATTAGTAGATTTAACATTTTCTTTGAGTGATATATTCATTTCTTCTATTGTATCTTCAATGCCAGAGAGTCTCTTTCAACTCTTGAATTCTGTTGGTGAAGCTTGTCTCTGAAGCTCCTGTTCACATTCTTTAATTTTTTGTTTCCAGAATTCCCTCAGTTTGGGTTTTCTTTATTGATTCTATTTCCAATTTCAGGTCTTTAACAGTTTTATTTATTTCCTTACACTGCTTGTGTGTGTGTGTGTTTAAGGGATTTATTCATTTCCTCTTTAACGATCTCTATCATATTCATGAGGCTGTGTTAAGATTTTTTTTTCTGCCTCAGCTATGTTGGAATACTCTGGGCCTGCTGTGGTAGGAAANCTGGCTATAGTGGAGACGTGTTTGCCTGGCTGTTACTGATTATGTTATCACACTGGCTTCTGGACATCTGAGTTTGTGATGATTATAGGTCTAGGTGTTGATTTCTGGATTCGTTTTTGTTGGGTGGCCATTTTTTATTTTGTTTGTTTTTTTCTAGTGTATCTTTTATATCTAGAGTTTTGGAGAGTGTGGTGGCTGTATGCTGTCTGTTTTCCTGGCCTGCTCACCTGGTGAGTTCACAGGGAATACTGGCTGATATTGGAGGGAAGGAAATTTGGAGAAGGTCTTTGTGATCCATTGGGGATGGGCTCAGAATGGAAAAGGACCATAGTAAATTTTCTGCTAAATACCTGGAGATGATACTGGAGATTATACTAGAGGGATTGGATCTCAGCAGAAGTTAGAATGATATGAGTCTGCCTTTATCCTACTTCTTGCCCTGGAAGGAGTGGACTTGGGTTAATTGGAGGCACCTGCTGGAATTATGGTCTGGGACAAAGTAACAAGTGGAGGTAGGGAAGTAACAAAGGGCAGACCTGTGGGATTCACAGGAGATGGGGCTAGTGGGATGGCTGCCAAAAGTGTTCTGCTTCAGAGCTGGGGATGAAACTAGTTGATTGGATCCGGGGGAACAGACAAAGAGGAGAAGGTCTGGGGGCAGCCTAACTGATTTTCTGGCAAGTACATCCTTCCCTTTATCAGGAGGTGGCTCCCATAGTTGTGGGCTAGGAGACAGTGAAGCCTTGGGGGAAAGAGGTTAGGAGGGGATGACTTGTAGGATAAACAGGAGATGTGTCAGGGATGGTGTGGAGGAAGGCTGCAGTTATGGAGGAAGACTGAAGCTAGTGTTGGATTACTAGGGACAAGACTGGGGGATTAAGTCTGAGGGAGCTAACTATAGCTTCTTAAAATCAAATTGAGTTGTAGGCCAGAGAAATCAAGAGGGAATCCCCAAACAAACCCGGCTGTTGCCATGACAAGTGTTTGTTCTCTAAAAGCTGACACCAAAGCTCCATTGCTGAAGATATCACATACACAACACATTGAACATGCAAAGGTCAGACTGGTTCCTATATACAGCCTCAACCCCTAGATACTAGTGTCTTTGTTTTAGGAAGACACTCTGTAGGCTATCAAAGGAATAAACACCAATCCACCCACAATCTCTTTATCTACAATGGTGTACTACCTGAAAGACACTCTACTGCAATGGTGGTATTAAGCTTCTGGGAGTAACCAAGCAATATCTAATTTAACTTAAGTCCAACCCTAGGAGATGGAACCATACTTGATACTGTCACTGTCTAAGTGACTAATAACCAGAGACTTGATAGCCCAGGGACCTAAGGTGAAACCAAATACTACTGTTTAAAAAAAGAACAACAAAAATAAAAACAAAATTAGTGATAAAAGACTCCCACTGACAATTTGTTATACTCATAGATCAATGGCTTGCTCAACCATCATCAGAGAAGCATCCTCTGACTACAGATGGAAAACAAAACAAAACAAAACACAGAGACACAGAGTAAGACACTATACAGAGAGTGAGAGACCTTGGAACATCAGCCCTAAAGAGGATGTGTCCATCACTTCCCTCCCTTAATGTCTCAGGAATCTCCAAGGAAGAAGAGACAGAAGGAGTGTAAGAGTCAGATGGAATTGAGGACACCAAGAAAACGGCTTCTTAAATCAACATGAGGAAATCTCTTTGGGACTCACAGAGACTGAGGCCACATGTGCAGGGTCTGAATAAGTCCCCACCAGGTCCGTTGTGTGTATATAATGGCTTCCAGTTTAATGTTACTATGGAACTCCTGAGTGCGCAAACATGTCAGTCTCTGATTCTTAAGTGTTCTATCAGCTCNTTTCTTTCTGTTTGTTTGTCTTGTACAACTCTGATATAATAGTTTTTGTTTTATCTTATAATGTCATATTTTATTTTATGATTATCCCTTGTGAAGCCTAATATTTTCTAATGGGATACAGGAAAGGAGTGGATCTGAACACGAGAGGTTGTGCAGAAGAACTGAGAGGAGTAGAGGAAAGAGACTTGCAGCAAGTTACTTTATGGCACAAAAGAATCTATTTAAAATAGAAGGGAAAATGAAATTATCAAATTCATCTGTTACTGTGTACTTTTGATCATTTTATGAGAACCAGATGCTTCATAAAATGNAGTATAATATGTATGATCTGAATATGTTTCAAATCAACAGTCAACATTACAACTCATAAAACACAAATCAGAGGAAAAGGAGGCTCACAAGGGATTTGAGTGTAAGCTTTTAAATGGTAATGTCTAGATTCAAAGTTAGGAATTAGCTATTTCTTGGCTGATATAATTTTAGTCCAAAGAAGGATCAACATTACCTTGAAAACATGAAAATTTTGGCTAGTATTACCCTAGATTTTAGAGAGGTTTATCAACTACACTTTCCTTTCATATTATTCTCTTAGGATGCTTTCCATGTTCAATTCTGTAGAGTTGGGATGTTGCTTTATAAACGTTAAGGCAGATCATTTTCTTTTAATTAATTTCTATGTTTGTCTAAACTTTATGTCTTTATACTCATGCTGAACTTAAAAAGATATTCATCACTTTTAAGGAAAGAATATGGAACTGAAGACTTTAAAATTTCATCTTTGAAATGCAAAGCAGAAATACAAATGAATAATTCAAGTACTCACCAAAGGCCTTAAAGACATTCAGTTGTTTACATTTACATGGCTGTAGTTCACTCATACACTAGCAATTTTCAGAAAAAGAGTGAGAAAATGAAAAACAAAAGACTAATATTTTTCTTGGCCTGCCTGTTTCTTTTCATCTACCCCTGTGAATTATCTCTCTTTCTTCAGTATATTTTCTTTTCCTTGTAGAAGTAATCCAGTGGGAATTGTTTCTTAGCAAACTAAAATACAGGATAATTTTTCTTAGTTAGTTAACTTCAGATATGAAAAAGTGCTATGCCTTGATAGGTGACTTCTCATTCTTTCTGCATATTCACTTTGCCCCTCCCCCCCAGAGAACAGCAAGATTTACATTTACTTTTTCATTTCTTACATTTCATACATGAATCCTACTTCAGTATAATTTATTATATTTAGCAGAAGCTAATACATTTCTACCATGTAAAACATATTGATTTGTGTCTAAAAGAAAGATAATAGAATTGTGGGAACATGATTAAAGAAGGGAGTCCTTCATCCCATTATCTGATTGAATTCTTTTTCTAGCTGCAAGGAAAACATATCACTGTAATTAATATATTCTGTGAAGGTCTGACATAGAGATGATCATCTTTTCACATGTTGATGTTTTGAGATTAAACAACAATGAACCAGCCTTTGGGCTTCAATGCTTATGACCTTAGTAGGGCCTCATTCTTCTTCCTGACCATTTTCTGGGAATCTCAACAAGACTATTAATATTGTTTGCAGTAAAAATATCCAGCTTTTCTTCATTCCTGCTACCTGAAACCTAGTCTCATCAATTGAAATACTGTCTGGGCCTTTTGGTGGTGCAACTCCACTGCAGTCATTCATTGTCTTGTGAGTAACCCCCGTAGATTCATTGGTTCAATAAGGTTTACTTTGTTAGAATTATTCTTTTGTTCTGTCATTAGTTCCTGTTTGAGGTAAACAGGTATTTGATCATGGCTTTCTAGAAATTGTCATGGAGCAACCAGTCCAAGCTATATTGTCTGAGAGCTTTGGTTTGGTTCATGACCCACCATTGTTTATATATTTATCTAATGCAGGAAAGTGTGAAAGAATTGAAATATGGAATTGGGACAACAGAAATGTTTTTGTTCATGCCAGCATTTCACCTCTACATTATTACTAAGATAACCACTTGTATTGAAATCATGCACCCCCAGGACTTTTCTTAAACAAATTAAAATTAATCTCTTATTATGTGTCTGATAGCATCTAGTTTATACCTCTNTAAAGACTCCAGTCCTTTTTTATTGTCCTTAGTTATTGTGTTCATGTTTCATTTTCCCCAGGAAATATGTTTGAAAGCCAGGATCATTTCTTATTTATCATTTAACCACTTAAAAAATACAGTGTAACATCTAACATAGAATAAGAGCTTAATAATCCTTTTTTGCAGGGTAGAGGTGAGATTAATGAATTAGTCTAAATACATATGCAATGGCTATTCTTGGTTGTCAACCTGACTATTGGGAGAAATTATTAAGGCAACTCCTTGTAGTTAAGAGGTTTATTTAGGGATTTAGGGCAACTTACAGCAAGTAAAGGGGTTGGTCACAGGGTCCAGGAGAGGTGAGTAATGGGGGAAATTATTAAGGCAACTCCACGTATGTAACAGACAGTTTATTTAGGGATTTAGGGCAACTTACAGTAATTAAAGGGGTTGGTCACAGGGTCCAGGAGAGGTGAGGTGCAGTCCAGCAGTGTTCTCTGGAGAACTCTGCTTGGTCCACCCTCCAACGTCCGGGATCCAGGAACCAAAAGCTCCAGCAGGGCACGGACTGATCTTCTCTTAAAGGCTCCCCAGTCTTAATTGCTCCTCTCTAGCTCCGCCCCCGGGGGGAAGGTCCGAGGTAGGCGTGGCAGTTACCAGAAGCCTCAGTAAGGGTTATGCTTCCAGGTCATAGCTGGAACTGCTGCCCACTACAGGTGAGGTGCAGTCCAGCAGTGTTCACTGGAGAACTACTTGGTCCACCATCTAGCATCCAGGATCCAGGAACCAAGAGGGCCGGCAGGGANGGATCTCCAGTCTTAAAGGCTCCTGTCTCAGCATGCCCCAGGGAGAGGTCTTAGGTAGGTGTGGCAGTTACCGGAAGCCTCAGTAGGGGTTGTGCTTCCAGGTCATAGCTGGAACTGCTGCCCACTACACTTGACTACATCTGGAATTAACAAAAATATAAAAATGACTGGGCATACCTCTAAGGAATTTTAACTTAATCATTTGAAGTGGGAAAATTCACCTCTATTGTGGATCTTTGAGGTGGGAAGACACACCTCTGATGTGGGCCACACATTCTGATGGAAGCCTACATAAAAAATGGAAAAAGCAAGTTATTCCTTTGCCTGCTTGTTCCATTCTTTCACTGGCTTTAGAACCTACTTCTTTGGGATTCCAGTGTAATCTGATGATCAGCTGANACATCCAGCTCATGGACTGAACAACTATTGGGTTTTTGGACCTTCCATTCATAGGCAGCTATTGTTGGATTAGCTAGATCACAACATGTAAGTCATTCTAATTAATATCCTTTATATATATTTAAAGAGAGATTCATTTTATAAATTCTGTTACTATAGAGAACACCAATGCATACAAAGCACAACCTAAAAAAAAAATAAGACCCACAGATTGCGGAAACAATAAAGTTTTGGAATATGTGAATATGTTTCTTATGTAATCTTTAATAATTAAGAGTAAAATTTCTGAATAATGCTGCTATGAACACAGTTGAGCATGTGTCCCTGTGGTATGATTGAGCATTTCTTGGGTATATGCCCAAGAGTGGTATAGCTGGGTCTTGAGGAAGATTGATTCCCAGTTTTCTAAGATACCACCATACTGATTTCCAAAGTGGCTGTACAAGATTGNACTCCCACCAACAGTGGAGGAGTGTTCCCCTTGTTCCACATCCTCTCCAATATAAGCTGTCCTCAGTGTTTTTGATCTTAGCCATTCTGATAGGTGTAAGATGGTATCTCAAAGTTGTTTTGATTTGCATTTCCCTGATGACTAAGGATGTTGAGCAATGCCTCAAATATCTCTCAGCCATCTGAGATTCTTCTCTTGAGAATTCTCTGTCTAGCTCTGTGGCCCATTTTCTAATTGGGTTGTTAGATTTTTTGATGTCTAGTTTTTTGAGTTCTTTATATATTTTGGAGATCAGCCCTTTGTCTGATGTGGGTTTAGTGAAGATCTTTTCCCATTCTGTAGGCTATTGTTTTGTCTTACTGACCATATCCTTTGCCTTACAAAAGCTTCTCAGTTTCAAGAGGAGTGAGGGGGAGGAAATGGGGGGCAAGGGATGGAGGTTGAGAGTGTAAAGGAGTAGGAGGTTTGAGCAGGAACAGGGACAGAGAGAGAGCAAGGAAGGAGATAACATGATAAATGGGGAAATTACAGGAATAGGGAGAAACAGAGTGCTAGGGAAGTCCTGGAGAGTCGATAGGGATGAACCCACCTTAGACCACTGGAAATAATTGATAGAGTGCCTGAACTGCCCTGATCCAGTGATCACAGGGATGAATACCCTAACTGCCACCATGGAACCCTCATCCAGTGACTGATGGAGACAGATGTGGGCACCAGGCAGAGCTCCAGGAGCCCAATCGATGGGAGACAGGGGGCCCTCTATGAGCAAAGGACTAAGAGATCATGATGGGAGGGTGTGCAGAGATGGCCAACCAAATTAGTGGAGATGTATGAACTATGGACCCATGGCTGAGAAGCCCCAATGGGCCCTCATCCAGATACAGATGGAAGCAGATGCGAGATTCATGGCTGGGCACCATGCAGAGCTCCAGGAGTTCAACTGATGGGAGAGAGGAGAGGTTCAATGAACAAGAGACATTGAGATCATGAAGCCAGCCAAACTGGTGGAAATGCATGAACTGTGGACCAATAACCGTGGAGCACCCCATGGTGCTGAACTGTGCCCTCTGGAGGCTTCAGACAGTTGTTTGGCTTGAAGTGTCTGAGGGCCCCTAGGCGATGGGATCGGGATCCATCCTTGGTGCAGGGGCTGACTTTTTGGAGCCCATTGCCCAAGGTGGGACACCTGGCGCAGCCTTGGCTCAGGGAGGAGGTTCTTGTCCTGCCTTGGCTGAGAGTGCCAGACTCTGGGGACTCACCATGGGACACTTTGTTTTAGAAGAGGTGGGAATGGGGATGTGTTGAGGGGGGGAGCTGGTGGGGTGGGAGGAGGGAGGAGGGGGGATCTGAGATTGGTATGTAAAAGGAGTGGAAGATCTTTTTAATAACAAAAAAAAATAAANAGCGGGAGGAGGGAGGAGAGGGGGATCTGAGGTTGGTATGTAAAAGGAGTGGAAGATCTTTTTAATAAAAAAAAAGTAAAAAAAAGTAAAATTTCTTTAATTTGGAAGTAATTATGGGTTTCAAAAATAACCATGAAAAAATCTTTAAAAAGGTTTTCAAAATATATGAAATATTAAAAAGAAATTTCTTTTTGTATTTTAATTTCATTTTACTACCTACCCTCAGAAGTTGAATTAAAGGTAATCACTGGGATGTTTCAGACTTTGTTATTTTATGTAGATAGTGAATAATTTTCTCTTTTTAAAAGAAGACTTACAATCAAATTTTAAGAGGTCTAGTAGACTAAATAAATGTTTTCTTTACAATTAAGCTAGTTAATTTAAATCATGAAGCTTTGAAAATCCCTAATAGGTATAGGGATTAACTCATCCTTGAAACACTTCCAAATGCACATGATTTCATACTAGCCCTTGACTCTCAGGCTCACTTCAAGTTTTTTTTAATTGCTTCACTTCACATTTACATTAGAATGCATAAAATTAGAATTAATAACAATTATTTTCACATCTTAAGATATTAAGTTTAAACTAAAGAAATTATTTGCTGTTGTTTTCCTCTTCAAATGGAGATGAAAAATAAGCCATTGACATAGTAGCTATAAACAGGTAAAAATGTAGACTGAATCATTGTTATTGTCATTTGCACTTGTCAATCATTTTATATATTTGCCAAGCATGTTTTAAAATCCCTTCATCCAAAATATTTCCTTTCTTGCAAAAAACCTACCTGAATACAAAAGATATTTTTGCTAAAGTATTAAATCTAAAATTTACAAATAACTCTTGAAATCCAACAGTAAGAAAACAAAGAATCTGACTGAAAAAAATGTACAAAATACTAGAATATACCTTATGAAAGCAGATCTAAAGTTGACAATCAGCACATGAGATGATGCTCCAGATTTATGGTATCAGAGTAAAGCAGATAAAGCAATGTCACTCCATACCAGTAAGGACAGCACAAAAAAATCCAGAACAATGAAACAAANCCTAGNAAGTATGTGGATTTGCTGGGATTATCATTAACTTTGATGGAGTACAAGATAATCTAGATACTTTGAAATTTCATTTATTTTGTTTTGCAAAGGTGAACATGTTCTCAAAACATGTTCCAACACAACTGAACTTCTCAGTATTTCTCAAAATGAATTAGAAATTATGTGTTCAAAATCTTGGAAGCATATATCAGAGAGGCTTTTAAAAAGTAATTGCTATAACTTTGAGACAACCAATAGTCCTTCAATAGGTAAATTGAAAACTTGGTATTTACAGACAATGATGTTATTCAGCACTAAAAGAAATGAGTCTTGATATCCTATATAGCCATGGAGAAATCTTGAATATATATTAATAAGTTAGGGAACCCAGCCTGAAAAGTCTAAACACTGCATAATTCCAGCAACCTAGTAGCAATAAAAGGGAAAAACTGTGAAGACAGGGGTATATTCTATGTTGGAAGGCATTCGGAGGAGGGAGAAATGAATAGATTGAGACTAGAGAACTTTCAGGCAATGACATCATCTTTTGTATGATATTGTAATGGAACCTGTGCTGTAATCTTGTCAAAATTATAGAAAGAATAGCATCCAATATGGATTCTGGAATAAATTGAACTCTGGATAACAATGACACATCAGTAAATACAATGTACTTTAAAGAAAAGTAAGTGGCTGGGGTGATGTCTCATTGGGGTAAAATATCTGCTCTGTGAGTATGAGAAACTGAGTTTGGAACCCCTAGAATATATGTAATCAGAACTTGAGAGTACCCACTCTTATTAGTCTCAGAACAAGAGAGACAGAGAGAGAGAGAAAGAGAGACAGACAGACAGAAACAGAGAGAGAGAGAGAGAGAGAGAGAGAGAGAGAGAGAGAGAGAGAGAGGAGAAACTCTGCCGTGTCAATTAGTGAATAAGACACTCTGTCTCAGAGGAAGCACAAGTCAAGAAAAAACACTTGGGGCTTTTCTCTGACCACTACAAGACCCCATGAATTTTGCAATGTGACTATTTTTTTCTGGAACTTACTATTACTATGCCATGAATAATTTTAAAATAGCATTGCAGTATCAAGAATTTATTAACTATAAATCACTTCAAACTTCAATTTTTAAATTAATTGGTATGTGGGGACTGGGTATAACACATCGTGTACCACAGTGCACATGGAGGTCAGAGAACAACTCCATCGAGTCCAGTCTCTCTTTCTACTTTCACATGGGTTCCCCAGATCAAACTCAGAGTCGTCAGTTATCTGCATGGCAAGTATGATCAGTGGCACATTCCACTAGCTCAGCTTTTTAATATTTATATTAGAATATAGAACTATTTGTCCTTTGCCCCATTCTGTATTTTTGAAATTCTGCTCACCTCAAAGACTAATTCTTTGCTTTGAGTCCAATGATTGTTCCTGTTTTTTGTTGTTTTTGTTATTTGTTTTGTTGTTGTTGTTT
>LZPO01028553.1:8940-19358 GCA_001675575.1 Neotoma lepida | reverse complement strand
CACTTTTCAACCAATTTTGAGATTTCTATTTTATACATATATGCACATGCACATACATACACACACACACACACACACACACACACACACACACAAAAGCTTAGCTCAGACCCTAGCACACAGTACCAGCAGAAACGCTTTTTGCTTACATTTTTAAATGTATTTATATATATTATTGTGTGTATGTATGTGTAGTGGTTGTGCATGCACATATGTCCGTGTGTGTGTGTGTGTGTGTGTGTGTGTGTGTGTGTATGTGTGTGTGTCTGCGTGTGACTCTATGTGTATGTGAGACAGGGGACACAATATCAGAGCACAAATGTAGAGGTCAGGAAACAGCATCATTGTCATAGAATCAGTTCTCTCCTACTTTTACATAGTTTTCAGGGATGGGGCTCAGATCACCAGGCTTGCAGAGTAAGCACCTTTACCCTCTGAGCCATCTTGCTGGCCCAAAACAGTACAGTACTAAAGAAGGTCCAATGGATGTAGGCCAAACTCATTTAAAATAGTTTATAAACAAAACACATTTCTCCCTTTCAAAATTAATGTAAGAGATAAATGATATGTTGCTATGTAATATCTGTTGGGTCTCATTTTTCTAGGGAAAAAAAGCTAGAAGTAAACTATGTACAAAGTTTATCAGATTACTCATTGTAAAATGGGATGGTAATGAAATTAATTCCACATGTGGACATGAGTAGGGACAAGTGAAAGCCCTGAGGAAATGTTTGGTAAAGTACAATGCTACTCCTCAAAGGCAGGGGCCACTGTTCAAGTGTCTGCCAGCCTCCAGCAGCCAATAATGCTGAAGAACGTGTTTATCTAATCAAATTCATAGCCAAACAAAGTCAGAACCAGGTTTTAGCAAGATTAAGTGTTTCCTTGACAGCCACATGGCACACTTAGGGGTGTTTCATTTCACTGATGGATCATAAAGTTTCATTAACTATTTTAGGGCCATGGAAATTCATTATGTAACTCACAGGGTATTTAAAAAGATGTGAGAGCATGCCTACAATCCTAGCACTTGGGAAATGGAGGTAGCAAGATCAGTAATTCAAAGCCACCTCAGCTACACAGTAAATCTGAGCCAGCCTGGGTTACATGAAACCCTATATGGGAAAACAAAACAAAACAAAACAAATCAACAATAACAAAAACCAAAAACTTAAGAAAGTAAGAAAACCAGACAGACAGACAGGAAGGTAGGCTAAGTGTGCAATCCTCACACCATCTTGTCATTGCTTACAATACTATGGGCTCTTCTATAAAGCCCTGGCCTCTGATTCCACAACAACATACACAAAGTGGCAGGCTCTAAACTTAATCAGCGGCCCGGAGGATGAGTTGGACTCCTGCCTGACTCCACCACTGACTCCTAGTGACTGCCCGTGTGCCTTTAGTTTCTTGTGCTATTTCATCAGTCAGCCTCAGTTTCTTCATCTGTAAAATAGGGAATCTTTCTATCTTGGTGGGTTTTCCAAATGAAGGAAACTGAAATCTCACAGCTGCCTGATTTTTGTTCCCTCTGCTCAATGCTGCCCTCTTCCAGCCTTGCCTTCTTGCCTTCTCTCAGTCTTAATTCCTACCTTTTAAAGTTCTTATTATTTTATATATGTATAAATGTTTTGCCTGCATGTGTATCTGTGTACCACATGCATGTATGGTGCCCACAGAGGCTAGCAGAGGGTGGCAGAGCCGTGGAACTGGCATCATCTGTATATCTTACTGGCTCTAAGAAGAGGGCATTGGATCCTCTGGAATTGGAATTAGGGATGGTTATGAACTGTCATGTAGACACTGGGAATCAAAGCCAGGTCCTCAGAAGAGTAGTCAGTACTCTTAACCATTTAGCCATCTCTCCAGTTCCCTTATTTCCCATCTTTTAATAGAGCTATGTATCTACGTTCTTAGTTAGGCATCACACTAACCCACTTTGAGTAGAAACATACTTGACCACCATTGGATGACAACATCCACAGACACAGGGTCCAGTGCATGGTGCAAGAAGCACATAAGAAAACATAAAAGCAAGCTTGAGAAGTCACTGAGTTAAGTGGCTACTGAAAACCTGTTCTCACAGAATCCACTACTCTGTGCGCTCAGAAAGAGATAAAGACATTAGCCCAGCATCAAGCTTTCATGTGGTTCCTAGGTAGGCAACTAGGGACTGCACAACCTCACTGTGCAATATAAGGAAAGTTGGCAGGGTGGTACATAGCAGATAGGAATCTACCTCAGTCTGGGTCCAAATAGCAGCGGGTGGAGTAGATTTTGTCAGTAGCTAGGATATGGAGTTAAGACAGAGGAGAAGATATTCTATAGCTGACTTCTGAAAGGTTAGTGAATGACAGCCATATTGACAATCAAAGGTCTAGCTGACAGAGATNGAGATCATAGAGACAGAAACGGAGACTGAGACAGCAAGANAGAGAGAGATGGAGATCACAGAGACAGAAATGGAGACTGAGACAGTGAGACAGAGAGACGGAGATCATAGAGACAGAAATGGAGATTGAGACAGAGAAACACAGAGACAGAGATCATAGAGACAGAAAGAGACAGAGACAGGCAGAGAGATGGATAGAGATGAAGACAGATACAGTCAATAAGGACAGAGAATAAGAAACATTAACTTTCTAATAAACCACTCAGTCTCAGGAATTCAGTAATAGCAATAGCAAGTAAACCTGGGCAAGCATGTAGATAAAAACAGGCACTGGTACAGTCTTCACACATTCTTCACAGCTGCAGAGTAACTACTGGCTATCACAGGGTACACCTCAGGGGTACCAGAGGGGAACAACAGGGGCAGTTCAGGTTCTGTCACTATGGTGTTAGCTCAGGTGTTACCAGGGGCCTAGAGGTTAATAATCAGAATGGGGAATGATAGCATGGCTACGTTGGTAGAGTTTCTGGGTTTAAAAGCTTCTGCTATTCAATGGCCCTTGTCTGAAAAGTCCCAGATAAATAAGTCTTCAGGGGGAAAGGTCAAAATAAAACAAAACAAAAACAGGCACTCGACTCCTTCAGAACAGGGCTATTAATCAGTGTTTGCCAATCAAATCAGCTCAACGTTCAGCCTCTCAGCAACACTCTGCCACGCTGACTGGAGATGCTGGAGGTTCAGAGAGGTGGAACAAGGACTGTCTCCTGCTTCATCCACCCAGGGCAGAGGCCCAGCCAGTCACTGTACTGCTTGCCCCAACACAGCAACCCTAAAGGAGCCTCTCATGGGTCCTTTTAGCCACAGTGCTCCCCAGCGTTTTGACCCCTCCTCCTGCACTGGCCAGGCAGGATACATCTTTGGTGGCTCCTCCTTACTGAACCTTGTTCCTCTCCCCTGTGTGTCTCCTTGCAACCTGTGTGACTGACAGAAGACTACTGCTGTCCCCTGAGGTCTTGCAGAAAGAAAAAACAAGTATTTAATGAGTCCCTCTCAGAAAGAGGGCCTTAAATAAACAAATGCTGCATTTGGCAGCTTCAACCTGCTGATTTACTTAAAATATATCAGGCCCTTATTTACTCTCCCTTCCACAAGATGCATTTCATTATCTTCAAAAAGAGGGAGGGAGGGAGGGAGGGAGCTAAGGAAAGCATGCAACAGATGCTGCTACCTGGCTTCTAGGCTGACCTTGTGCAGGGACTCATCCCAACACTGTCCAGATCAGTGATCGTTAGACTACTTCTCCTGCAAGGACAGACTGGTGACATGCTCTCTCCCACCACTGGCATCCTACTCATCTCTTCTCCTCTTCTCAAATGTCAAATTTTATCACCTTCCTTTCAGAAAACAGGCCATCGTCTTCCTTTGCTCTGCTAATGATCTGTTAGTCCAACCTCAATTACTGTAAAATGGGATACATGGATGCCTCAAATTTTCTCCACAAAAGGAGCTGCACTTGATGGGAAGCAACCCAATTTCCACAATTATCTCCCTGACCAAAAGCATAGGAAACAACGCTAACCATGGGGCTGTTTTCCTGAAGCCATAAATGAGGACGGATGCTCTGACAAAGGCTGTCTTGTTTCTGTTATTCCCTGATTTGTGAGAGTATTTATTTGAACCATCTCACAGAAACATAAAAATGCAATCGCTCTTGGCAACTCCCGAACAACCCAGCAACGCGGAAGGCTGTTTGTGCTCCCAGAAAAACTCCTCTCAGATTCACTGGTCAACGTCCAATGCATCTCACCATCGACACCTCCTCGACCACAGACCTGCTTCTTGTGCACACAAGCAACTGTTTCTGAGGAGACAGCACACATGACAGCTCTCAAGAACACTGCAAGTGGTACACAGTGCAGCTGCACTCTACCCCTGGCATTCTCACTTTACAGGTTGTGTGGGTACATCCTGGGCACTGGCTGAAAAGCTCCCCAGGTGGTTCTAACAGGTAGCTGAGTTCTGAGATGGTAATAATGGATATGAGAGCTCACCTGAGCCTCAGAGCCATCTTGACTCCTCGCTCTCACTGGTCAAGAAGTGCAATCCGGTGATGTTACTTAAAGCCCTGAAAGTCTATCTGGTCACTGAAAACTGGAATGACTCNGAATACACATCACATAAGCCTATTGTAATACATGATGTGCTCCACATAAAATATTCACCACATAGAGGGGAGTGCTGGTAGGAGGCAGCAAAATGTCCCTCCAAAGGGTTCATGCTCTAATTTCCAGAAAATGATGGAGATGAGTTAGATAATGAAAATGCGGACTTTTGAGCTCATGAGGGTTACATGAAATACAATGTTTTGGATTGGTAAGACCACAGAGACACTGAGATGCCATGAATGTATTTTGCATGCAGAATGAATATCAATTTTGGGACCAGAGGGCAAACAGTGGTAGATAGAATAATGGCCTTCACAGATGTCCAGCCTTTAATTCTGAAACTTGTCAGTTTGTTTTATTAAATGGCAAAGGACTTACATATATTCACCCTGCTTCCTACACCCCCTTTACCCAAGTCAAGTCCCAGCTTCCTGGGCCTGGGTTAGATTCTTCATTCAAGCAACAGTTGAGGCCAGCAAGAAAATCTACCCAAATTGAATACAGAAAAAGATACGCATATGCTCTCTTTCAAGAGTGTGGGTTCACTGAGGCAGACTCTGTCCACAAGACCAGCACAAGGGAACAGCCCTGAAGCAGCCCAGAAGGGACCTAGCAGGGACTGTAAGTCAGCAGGAGCCATGAGGTGGAAAGTTAGTTCATGATTAGCATGGAGGTCAGTCACTTTAAGAGAAGTAGAAGCTGAGGGTACTCAATTCAGGGAGCAAACGAAGTCCCGTACAATGGGAACAACAGGGATAATTGAGCCTTAGTTCCCAGGAGGCATCCAAGACCCTTCCTGCTAGGAATTCAAACAGCAGTCTTCATGAGGACAGGCTGCATGGCTGTTCCTAAACTCCAGCATGAACTCTTAGTTAAGGTCTTGCTGCCAGCAGGGGATATTATCTGCCAGGAGGTAGAGGCTACTAGTTGCCTACAACTTCGGTCAAGCACACCTGCTTATCCCTGTCACCCAAATCCTTAAATCAATGCTGCTCACTTTGGGGTGAGAAAGCCGTGAGTACCTCAGACTCACAGTCTTCTCTTGAGAAGTCAAATTGTGCTTCCATCAGCACAGACATTTCCAATGTCTACCTCTGTGAAGTGACAATGGAATCTTTATTGTAATGGCTTCTGAGTGGATACAGACAGTGACATATGCCTCCCTTGGCCTCACAGTGAGAGAGGAACACATTACACATCACTTCCCTTGCCTTCCCTCCATTTCACTTGTAGAGAATTTTTTGGAATGAAAAATTCCAATATTTATCTCTTATGCTATCTATAAATTGGTTAGTCAATGTATATTTGTCAAAATTAATAAAGAAACCAATTGTCAAAAAAAANTTCTGTTGTGAGAAATGAGATCTGATATACTTTGCCTGATCCTCAGGTGCCAGTCCAGGACATCTCCCCCAGCCCACAACTCAGTCCTCATCCACACATGAAACCCATGCTACAACTACATCTGCAGAAGACAGATTCAGAGCTTGACTGGCCATGGAATGTCATATCTTCTCACCTATTTAAACTCAGTACCTTCTTTGCTGTTTCAGCAGCAATCAGATGTCTAGCTCACAGTAAGATTATTCAGAAGATTTCAGAAAGAGATTGCTTATACAAGAGTGAGCTTTGCTTAAGAGACACCTCAAAGGACAGGATCCCAGGGACAGAGTGGTATTACTGCCAGTCCTGGCAGAGATCATTTAGAACAGGAGGAAAAGCTGCTTCAAGCAGAGCTTTGACTCTTGGTGGTCGACCAAGGGCAACTCAGTAGGAAGAAAGTCAAAGGGGGCTGGAAACCACAGACCTGTCTCATTTCCTCCTGCCAGGATTCAGGACTCACCAATTCCAATAAGCATCCAGGAGGCCTAAGGGTGGACAGATAGGCAGACAGACAACGAGACTGAGGTAGTCCACACAGGGCAGTCTCTGAGATTAAAGGGAAAAAGTTGAGGAAGGGAAGTGAGTGCCCTAGAGGGACAACGAGAAGACATCTGNTCAAAATCCTGGTTCAGACCCTANGAAGAACATTCTGTCAAGGTCTCGATTCTTCAAAAGTCTAAGGAAGCCCATCCCTACGTGCTCGGGATGGAGCAGAAAAGAGAAAGGAGATGGTGAAAGGAGGCATAATGACACTCAATGTGATACCTTTGCGCCTTGGTCTGTGCTAAGCATGACTTACTCCTGTCTCATTGAATCTTTGCTTAGTCTGGAAGCTGTTATTAGACCCATTCTGCAGCAGGAGAAAGTAAGGCACAGAGCTGAAGGGACATCCAGTCCTAGACACTATTTGTCTAGGAACCCAAGCATACCCAAGCATACCTCATTTAAAGTATTAAGTATCAAAATGTCTCCATAAAACCAGCCTGCCTTGCATCAGCTGTCACTCTCACCTGCCTGCATCTGGTCCCACAGTGAGCCTGAAGGCCACCTGAGGGCACAGATGGTCGTCTATTTCCCTTGCATTTTCCTTTGTCCCTGTCTTAATAAGATGCAAGAAACCCCCACATATATATTAACTGAATAAATAAAGCCGTGAAATCTTTCAAATCTCTACAATACTATTTTTTCTCAGTTTAAAAATAACCTGCTTTGCCAAACACTCAGAAACTTCTTTTCTCTCTTAAAACAGACCGATGTTATTTTTTTTTAACACACATATCATATTGAGATTCACAACTCATCACTCCCACAAAAAATACCCCTAGGCTCCTTGTCTATTCAGGCAAGCACTTGCTTGGTAAATTCGGAGAACAGTTCAGATTAATTTCTGCCTGCCAAGAATGAGCTTGCTGGGTAGCCTCTCCTCATGCAAACTTTTAAAAGNAATATTAGACTCACGTCCTTGAGGGTGTTCCACAACCATCCTCAAAGAAGACTCTTGATTACAACTCGCAAAAGCGACACCATGATTAAAGATGCAAGCATGGCTGTTCTGCCTACCGACAGCATGTTTGTATGTCATGGCATGGGGCAGCCTTTCTAAAAAGCCCCCAAGTGTCTTCCTGACATTTCATCATTAACTCATCTTACCTGCTCGGCAGGGCAGCAGAGGTGAGCTAGAATAGGCTCCAGGGGAGGCTGAGGCCTGAGGCCCAAACAGCTCGTGTTTCCTCCCTTCCACACTCACCTCCCATTTTCATTTACTTGGAGGATAGCAAGCCTTGTCAGGGCACAGTAGCAGAGCAAGAGAAGGAACCTAGGGACCCATGGGAAGGGTGGCCCTGCAGAAGGCCCTCTGTTCACTTGGGGGCACTTTCTGGCTCACAGCCATTGTCCTGGTTTACCAAGTACCTTCTCTTTTGAGTTCTCCTTCTATCCACATGGCAACCCAGTCAAGTAGATGCTAGGGGTCTCATTCTACCCTGAATGACGAAGCCACAAGTCAGTCAGTGGTCTCTCAGCAAACAGCTTAAAAAAAAAAAAAAAAAGAACTGGAATTCCTGTCTTCTGACCCAAGGACCCTTTTCCATACCTTGCAAATAGCACCTGACTCCTGGGTCTTTACTATCCGTCCTTAATGAAGACCATGGGGACTGGGGGTGTGGGTGTGGGTATTCTCTTTCCAAATGACACTAAGAAAGCTGGGTTTTTTTTACCTCAACCCTCTCTACTCAGCCCCACCCAGGGAGGCCACACCTCCTCCTTCATCTGCTGAGTCAATACCACACAAGCTTCACTATCTGCCAGGTCTCTGATCCCTGGTCAAGGCTGTGCGGCTACTGACCTGACTGAGGATGTTCTCTCTGGAAGGAACTTCAACCTTTGGCCTTTAAAGTCTACGATCTAAATTAGGAACACTCTTCAGGAATCAAGGGCTCAAGAGCAAGATAACCAGCTTCACACTAAACAGCTTCCAGGAGCCAAACTAGTAAATTAATTACCCCAGGCTTTTAATTGGGTTTTAACTTTAAAAAAAAAAAAACTGAGCTGGTCTTCATTGGGTGCCCATTAACTGGCAGCTTAGGCAAGGCAGTTAACTGGCCCTGTAAATCCCCTGCCTTCTGTGAGTCTCTAGGCTTCAGCAGTTTAGGTCCACCAAGGAAGAGAGGTCATGTGATCAGCAGGAAGCTAGGAAAGATCTCCTCCCCTCAGGAATTCCAGAGGGAAACACCCACAGAAAATCAGAGGTGAAGAACTAGGAATATCAAATAGGCCTTTGAAAACCTGCATGAAAGCCACAGCCCTTTCCCCAAGCTCAAGTCAAGAACTTAAAATGTAAAGTGGAGATTAAAAAAAAAAAAAATTCAAAAAGAAGACACAAACCCAGTATATTTTAAAAGCAGAATTTAAAAAATGTCAGTATGATGTGCGATGCCTTTCATCTCCTGACTTTTATCCCTCCATTCTGGTGGCACACAGCCAGAAAAATCACACGATAAAATAAGTTGCTTCAAATAATCACAAGGCCTGAGGGCTCAAAAGTACTTCACATTAGTATGCCCAAAGAAAATGCTCTTGATGCTGTTTGGAAAATACCTAACAGGGACTTTGGTTCTCATTGCACAGACCAAGTAAGCAAGGCTCTGAGAAGGAGGGTGGTCCACCTAGAGCTCCTACCCTTGGAGGTGCCGTGAAGGGCAAGTTAGGCCCCCCGTGTGCAAGCTTTCAGGCTAGCACTGAAAAGCAGGACAGGGTATTGGAGATGACCCATATCAAAGGCTTAGAGTTGTCATTGCTCAGAGGAGGGGCCATAGCTTAGAAACTGACTGGTCACTCAATTAGAACATTATGCAGAACCATTAGCCCAGGTCACCTGGTTTCCAGTCCATCTTTGACACCACTGGAGTCCAAAATAGAGTATAATTTTCATCACTGAATTCATTCCTCACTACTGTCCATTATTAACATCTAAAGTCATTCACTTTTCCAGGAACATTGCTCTGAGATGAAGGTATTTTCAGAAGTATAATAAGAACTTTAAAGAAAAAAAAAAAAGAAAGACAATCAAACTTTTGCGTACTCTAGAGAAGGAGCCCTCTGTTTCTAACATAATTTCCCCTGAGTCAGCTTCACAGAGTGGCTTCCAGAAAATGTGCTCAGAACCTCAGGCATAGGGAGAAAGAACTCATGGGAAATACCTCAGCATGCTGAAAGCAAACAAAACCCCACAGCCCGAACACATTTCTTTCTAATAAAGATCACTACCCTGAGATAAAAAGTTAAATGAAATTAAATAGCACAATACCCATGTTCACCAAGCTGCAGAGCCAAACCCTTGGGAAGACAGCTGCACCAGCCCTCCAGCGACACTGGCCACTAAAGGAGCAGGGAAGACAAAGGGCACAGTTCAGATCACAGCTAGTGACTTTGATGAGTGATCAGCAGTGGAGTGGGGCAGGGTGTGGTCACGGGGAGACACAGCTAAGGGTCCAACGTAAACACAATCAGGGCAAGGAGCACAGAACACAGACCTCTCAACTCCAAATATACCTGCTGACTTACACAGTTAACAGACTNTTGAAGTGCATTTTAAAGTGGGGTTTTTGCCATGGGTTATTTAGATCTGGAGTGTAGCTTATGTTTTGGAGGAGGGAGGCAGTCAGTAAACAGAAATATGAGTCAAACATAACATGCCAGATGTGGTAGGAAAGAAAATAGGAGTGAGGGGGTGCACATCTCAACTTCGACTAGAGAGGAGTACNTGTTTTTTAAGGCAGTTGTCAGGGAAGGGNCATACACACCAAAGCAAAAACATTCAAGAAGGTGGGAGTGTGTGGCACAGAGGAGCTGGGGAAGAGCATTTCAGGCAGAAGAAGAGAAAACCTAAAACTCATGGGGCAGAAATAAAATGGGCCAAGTCCAACCTAAGGACAGTGAGGATTCTAGTTCAGCTTGCTGGAAAGAGGGTGTGGTAAAAC
>LZPO01028552.1:0-28897 GCA_001675575.1 Neotoma lepida | reverse complement strand
AAAAAAAAACAAGGACTGTTACAGCAGCTGGTGTTTACACAGCCACCATTGTGTCCTTTTCCAGTATCACAGTCATGTTTACCAAAGCTGAATACCCAAAATGGTTATTATGTTTTGGTTTTCAGTGTGCATGTATTTTGCCTGGACAATGAAACATTTCTAGAATGTGCCACACAGGTTTAGATCTTTTCTCTAATATCTGCTCATGGGAACTTTATTTAAGTTGCTTTGTGTTGCATTTTGGAAGGAGTTTCCTATTTGGAGATAACAAATTGTCATGTGTACCTTCTGTTGTAGTCATACTGTTTTGTCAGGACTGCCAGCCCACAAGCAAATACTGACACAGAGACTTACTATTAATTATAAAAGCTCGGCCTTGGCTTAAGCTCGTTCCTAACTAGTTCCTACAACTTAAATTAACCCATATTTTTAAATCTACATTCTTCCATGAGGCTCATTAGCTCTTCTCTGTACTGCCCATCCTGCTTCCTCCGCATCTGGCTGGCTACTCCACCTTTCTTCCCAGAGTTCTCTCTCTGCTTGGAGTCCCGCCTATCCTCTCCTGCCTAGCTATTGGCTGTTCAGCTTTTTATTACACCAATCACAGCAACATATATTCACACAGTGTACAAATATCCCACAACACTCTGTCTTTGCAGATATGAAGAAATGTCAAAGAACAAGACCTTTCCCATTCCTAAGCTCTCCTATTCTGCCAGTCAGTTTTACTTGGAAGCGGCTGCAAAGTACCTGAGTGCAAATAAGAGCAAGGAAATGATGGCTGTTCTTTCCAAGCTGGATGTAGAAGATCAGCTGGTGTTCCTGAAGTCTCGGAAATGCCTAGCAGAAGCGGCAGAATTGCTGAAAAGGGAAGGTCGGAGAGAAGAGGCTGCCCTATTGATGAAGCAACATGGCTGCCTCCTGGAGGCTGCCAGGCTCACTGCTGACAAGGACTTCCAGGCCTCGTGCCTCCTGGGGGTTGCCCGCCTCAATGTGGCCAGAGATTCTGACATAGAACATACAAAGGCTATTCTGAGAGAAGCACTGGATCTTTGCTATCAAACCAGCCAGCTGTCTGGCATCGCAGAGGCCCAGTTCCTGCAAGGGATTATCCTGAGGGACTTTCAGAAGCTTAGGGATGCCTTCATCAAGTTTGACATGCTCAACCACTCAGCGGGAGTGGTAGAAGCTCTCTATGAAGCAGCCAGCCAGTGCGAGTCTGAGCATCAGAAGGTTCTGGCCCTGGCTCCAGGTGGCTTGGAAGTCCTTCTCAACCTGGTCAGGGCCCTTAAAAATGTGACAAACAATGCTGAGAAGGAAATGGTCAAATCTTGCTTTGAGTTTTTTGGGATTTCTCAAGTGGATGCCAAATATTGCCAGATAGCCCGGAATGACCCTGGGCCCATATTAAGAATAATTTTTGACCTGGATTTGACCTTGTGTGAGAAGAAAACAAAAGATCACTTCTTAATAGTGACTGATCAAGTGAAGTTAGCCCTGAACAAGCACCTGTTGAGCAGACTGTGTCAGATCACACAGATCCTGCTTGGAAAGACCTACCCGGGGATCTGCATGAGATTTATTGTGGGTTTGAAATGCGAGGATGAGCAGTGTGAAGATTTCCACAGGCCCCTTAGACGCTGTGAGGCCAAGTGCATGGTTCAGTCGAAAATGCACCTGGTGGCAATCAATGGGTTGCTTCTGGAAGCCAAGAAAGTATTCCCTAAGGTCTTAGCTGAAGAACTTGAAGAAATAGATTGTGTTTTGTCTCTAGATATGTATGGCCTTTGCAAATCCTTCCTAAACCTACTCTTTCCCCGGCATTTCCATCAGAGAGTGCTGTCAGAAAACCCCATGGCTTGCAAAGAAATTCTCAAGCCAAATTACAAGTCCTTCCGCTCCTATCGGTTTGCCTTGAAAGAGTACATCCATGATCTGTTTGAAAAAGAAAGTGCGCACAGCCGCAGGGAGTCCACAGACCTGTGGCTGAGCGCCATGCAGGCTTTCCTTCTGTCCTCCAGCTACCCAGAGGACTTTGAGAAGCTACTTCACCAGGAGGAGGACAGTTACAACCGGGAGCTGAAAGCACTAGAGTCCGACAGAGAGGACAGAAGCAAGGGGAGAGGCAGCAGAATGAGAGGTGTGGAAGGAAAATTCGGCATGTTGGTGCCCAACAAGGAAGATGAGAATGTGGAGAAGTCCTATCTGTGCTTCATCCGCCTGCTGGAGACTTCCATGGACCAGCTCTATGTGCATAGGAACCCTGAAGACTACAAGAGGCTCTTTTTCCGCTTCATGAACGTCCTCATTAGGAGGTGCAAAGCGCCACTGGTCCCCAGCCTTACCAACACAGTGGTGCTGCTGGAGCTGCAGTTCATCCACTGTGGAGTGGTGCTGGCCCGCCTCTGGAAGAATGCTGTCTTGTGCCTCCCCAAGAGCTACATTGCACTCTTGCACTTCTGGGAGTTCCTGTTCAGCAAGAAGGACAGGGAATCTGGGGATGTGTTCTCCATCATCCAAGAGTACAAGCCAAAAGATGTGGCCAGAGCCATCCGGGACTTCCGGTTCCACCTCTCCTACCTCGTCAAGGTGCTGTGTGGTTACGAGAATATGAACTTCAATGTTCTGCTTGACGCCTTCAGTGAAATAGACTATGTGATCTCGGGAGAGGCAGAACGGACACTGGTGCTGTGTTTGGTGATGCTGGTGAATGCTGAGGAAGTCCTGCAGCCCTTCTGCAAGCCACTTCTATACCGCCGTTTTCGGGAGATCCAGACAAGGCTGCAGTTGATGAACATGAACTGGCCAGACCAGGTGCCCAAGAGGCTGCTGAAGGTGGTACAGCGGGTGTTGATGGCAGGCAGTGTGAAGTCTGTGGCCGAGGCACTGCAGGACCTGCTCTTCGAGCGGGATGAAGAGTACCTGGTGGATTGCCACTGGCGATGGGACAGTGTGCACACCAAAGGCACTGTAGTCCGTGGCCTCTGTCATGAAGAGGTCAGACTGAACCGCTTGCTCTGTATGGGCCCCGTGGACCAGTTTGCTGATCCAGAGTGGGATTTTGGTGAAGATGAGACACATGAATTAGATGAGTTGGCCCTGGAAGACCGAGATCACTTTCTGGCTGCCATCCTTTCCCAGAAGCAGCGGAAGGCCTTGATCCAGCGCAAGCTGCGCAGAGCCTGCCTGGTGGTGTCTCTGTGCATCAGCTGGAGAAGATGGATCCAGACAGAGCACAGCAGGGAGGAGGCTAGGGAGCTCAGGGCTGGAAACTTCAAAAGGGCTGATGTAGACAGGACCCAGTGTGACCTGTGTGGGGTGAAGTTCACCCGCAGCCCTGAGAGCTACTTCAGTCCTGGCAAAGCATTTGAGGGGGCATCAGAGGCCGCGATCATTTCCAGGGCTGAACTGGAAGGGAGAGAGTGTCGAGAGAGAATCAGTGAGTCGTATGAGCAGCACATTCGCTTGGAAGGCCACCGGAGGCAGCAAGCAGCCTACCAGAAATATCTGGAGTTTTTCCATGAAAAGGCAGATCCGGCTATTGAAGAAGGCAAAGTAGTGGTGCAGGACATTGAGCAGAGCATCTGGATCCGTGGTCACCTGGGCTCCAAGGAGCAGAGCCACATGCTGCAGAGAAAGGTGCAGGAGCACATCAGGAGGGTTTCAGATCTGGTGGAGGAGCTCTACAGGCGGAAGGCCTGGGCTGAAGGTGAGAGCCCACGGGGACTGGTCCAGGCAGTGGCAAGCCTGCCAGATGCTCAGTTACAGGGGGGGATGTTAGTATTAGCAGAAAGACAAGAAAAGGCTGTTCTCAGATTCCAGCAGAATCCCATTGTTGAGGCCATCCTCAGTTAAATATTTGTGATTAGTATAAGCTGGGGTGGTTCCTCTGGGTGCTTCAGATGAGAAAGTGGTTTGCTGTCTAATTCTCGAGAGGACACAGGGAGAATGTTTAGTCATGAGAAAAAAAGGTGCCTCTGCGTTACTCATCCAGTGAGCTTTCCTTGAGCATCAACAAGATGCTGAACCCTAGGGTAGAAACTGAATATGTGGGTCTCTTTTAGGATAGCCCCTGAGTCACACTCAGTGTGAACCTCTGGTAATAAGTGTTCTCATCTGCTCTACAATCAAGCTTCCCCTTTGCTTCTTTATTAACTGTTTCTTAGCAGCACTGAAAATTAAGCATAAACTTAACAAAATTACATTGAAAAAAGTTCTGTAATTCAGACACTTTCCCCAGGTTAGGGCTTAATGACCTTTTGAGTGCAAGTTTCCCAGAAAGGTTTGCTTTTGGCAATCCGCAGATGCACAGCTGTGGCACTGGGCTAGGGTTTAAGGCGGCCTGTGCTTGTGGTGGCAGAAGGCAGCTTTGGAATATGGGGAAGTCAGCCTAGTGCTTGATGCTCTAATGCCTGAAGCTATCTCTTACTCAGAGCCTCTGTTCTTTGGTTTCTGTAGCCGAGGAGGTGATGAGTCAGCAGGTTAAAATTCTGGCCCTGTCAGTCAAGAATGCACAGGAGTGGCTGAAGAAGACAGAGCTCCGCTTAAAAGATGAAGGTAAGGCCTGCTCTCTTGGACAGGTGATACTTTGGATCCTGTGGTTTTTGGTACTGCTGTCTTCCAGGTGAGTGAGTGTCAGGTGGATTTGCCAGTGATGTCAGGAGTATCTGCCAAACTGTTAGTGATAGAATTTCTCTATCTGATGAAGGGCATTATTCTGGGCTTGTAGTAGTTGCTTATGAGTTATTATAGATGTTCAGTCATCATGCAGACTCAGCACAGCAACTCCCAAGGATAGGTAGTGGTGTGAAGCCATCACTTGGTAAGAGTGTTTNCCTATGCCAGCCTATCATGTTAGCCAGTGGGGAGCTATGGAATGTCTAGTGCGCCCCAGCATGAGTATAGGCCTGGAGGTTCTCTCCGGCACAGAGCCAATGGCTAGGGAAATTGCAGAGGGCTCCACCTTGCGGAAAGTTTGTCAGGTTTCTTAGCAGGAGTCACATTTTTCTTAACCCTGTTCTATGTGATACAGAATTTCTTCCCTCTTGCCCTTTCCAACTGCTGCCTCCTTTGAGCCACACCACATTTCTTCTTTCTCTGAGTGTTTTATCTAGCTTGGAGACCTGTCCAGACACTACTGGCAAACCCTGGCCCCAGAGCTGAGGAAAACTTGGAGAAACTTGGTACAAACGTCTTTGCTATGCTGTAGTCCCTTCTGGGTTCCATGACTTTCTGATTATTTCAAAAGAAGTAATTGGTGTGTCAACTCAAGGAGCCAACCTATGAAGATTTAGTTCTGGAGAAGGGTGTTTGCTTGGGCTCTGCTTGGGAAGCAACACCAGTACTCAATGGAAAGTTCTGTTCTTTCCCACCCTGGCAGAGAGCTTCATTTCTTTACCTCAAAACAATGATTCTAGAAACATCAGGTTTTACCCAGATGTTAAACTCCCTGGTAGAACAGGAAGTCTCCATTTTCACTTGGGTTTTGCTTTTTTGCTTCCTAACTAGGTATTGTTCAGGAAGAGGAATATGAAAACGACGTTGAAGACTTTGGTGAGCTCCGCCCTAGAAGGCGTTCCAGGAAATGTGGAAAACAGAGAAAACACTAACATTTTCACTCAGCTACTGCCTCTGAAACCTTCAGAACATTCCACCCTGTTCTAGAATTCTAAATGCTGGGGCAGAAGAGGAGAAGAGTGAATTAGTGTCAAAGAGGGACGGCCACCTTTGCTCTTCATTATTATTTAGTGATGGCGTAGGGTCAGACTGCTTCCTCAGATACAGGGACCTCCAGTTTTCCAAGCTGAGGTCTAACAGTAGCACTGCTCCCCCAGACACCATCCATCCATGTCCAGTTACGGGGGAGTAACGGAAAGGAGTGCTGGGACTTCTCTGCCCAAAGCACAGGCCCCCTGGCTCATCATCACTGTAGGATGAGTCTGCAGCAGAGAACTAGGCATATAAGATTGGCACACCTCATCTTGGAGTGCCCCTCTCCATGCCGGGAAATCCCTCTGTGGATCCCTTATCTCTTGCCACACTGACATAAATCAGCAAGCAGAACCAAGACTATTTGTGCCCAGAGTTCATTTGGGCCTTGCCATCAGCCACCCCTGAGCCTAGGCTACCTTCTGGTTGTCTGAGTGGCTTCTGGGGTATATTTTTCTTTTCTCTCTGGTGACTTTTCTGCCCTTCTCCACCCCCCTTGTGATCATTCTCAGCTACTTGTGCAAGTCATGGGTAGGCTACCTCAGAATGTAGTCAAGCTTCCGCTCAGCAGCCTTTGAACATCCTTTTCATTTGAAAACATTTTAGGGTGTTTCCAGCCCACTCCAAGGTGGTCTTGCCTTTGCCTTGTGTAGATGATATGAGAAGCGCCTTGTGTATACCTTGTACATCTATGTTTTTTAGTTCTCCCCACTGTATTTGATACCCACGCTCAGGTTGACAGCTCGAGTTTCTGCCCACTGGGCTCTTCAGGTGAGGAACAATGGACAGAGGAGGAACCAGCCTTCTAATGGTACATCTTTGGGATTTGGCTGTGGATCACTGCCATGTGGCCTGTAGGCCCTACCAGAGGGGTTGCATGAGGCCTGTGTCCCCCTCCACCCACTGCCAGCAACTCTCAGCCTGGTCTCATTTGGGAAGCCTTCCTTCCTCTGATGGTCACTGCCTGCCCTTTCGCCACTCTGCCCAGACTCATGTGGTCTCTGGAGGCTTTGTCTCACCACAGAACCAGCTTTTCTTCCATGTTGCTGCTGCTTTCACTGCTCACTGTTGCCCTCCATCATCTTTCTAAAGATGTGTTCCTTGAAATATTTGTTTGGTAATTTTTATTAAGTTATGTTTCTCATTTTCCAGATTTTTTTATAAACTTGCCAGAAAAAATCTAAATCTAATCAAATATTGCTGTCTTATCACATTTTTATAAAGTTATAGCATCTCTCTTATGTGCTCTTGTCTTTTGTTTATTTACAATTCCCACTGAGGACAAATGTGTGACTGTTGGTGCTGGCTCCTTTTGGGTTGCCGGTTGATGCTGGCTTCCTGTGTCTGCTGAGATGAAGAAATTCAAGGTCAGAGAAACAGCGGAGTGCAGGCACTCAGGCACTTGTGCTTAGGAGTGTTGCTGAGGGCCAGCCTTGTACAGATTCTTTTCAGTCTGGCTGCGTCTCTACAGTAGGGTTTGGAGTGCATGGACTTTGTCTATGCTGTGTACCAAGGCTTCCCCCTAGCAAGGATCATGGCCCTAGAAGGTAGGAGACCTGGACTAAGATTCCTTTCTGCCCATAATGAGCTGAATAACCTGGGATGAGCCAGATCTGCTCACACAGTGTTCAAATTTTTCGAGACAGGGTTTCTCTGTGTAGCTTTGGCGCCTTTCCTGGAACTCACTCGGTAGCTAAGGCTGGCCTTGAACTCACAGAGATCCGCCTGCCTCTGCCTCCCGAGTGCTGGGATTAAAGGCATGCGCCACCACCACCCGGCTACCACAGCTTTTAAAGTCCTGAGAAGGGAATGGAAGTCAGCAGGAGGGTCAGAAATGCCAACAGTGACCTGAGCTCAAGAGCCCAGTCCTGTGGCAGGAGCTTTGCTGTCCCACATATGCCTGGAAGAACAGGATGTGGGTATATATCAAGGTCCCAAGATCATTGTAGGATACAAAACAAAACAAAACAAAACAACCCCCCCACAAAAAAAACCCCAAAAAGCCACACACACACGCACATTCACATGCACACACAAACAAATCCAAACACTTGGAGGGCACAAGGATCCAGCATGAAACAATAGTCACAATGATGGTTTACTTTGCAAAGGCAACCCAAGAATATCCCATAGCAGGAAAGGCAGGTGGAGCAAAGTTAGGGGTACCAGGTGCAAGAATCACTCAGGGTATACCCAGCTCTTCAACAAGGACTGAAGGTGCCTTTTCCTAGCCAGCCTGCCTAAGTTTCCCAAGTGGAAGCTTATGGTTCAAAATGAGCCCCAACTTTGCTAGGCATCTTGGTCTACAAGAGCATACCTCACAGCTCACTATGTAACAGCTCATGGTATACTTGCTATCAATAGTGTGCAAAGAGAGAATGTTTGTCCTCATAGGTCCTGATTGTCACAAAGTCCCCCAGTGATGACCAGAGTACATCAGCTACCAGTTTCTCTAGTATGACAAAGTGAGCTTTCCTGGGCCACTGTAGTCATTGCTGTTGCGTGGGCACATGGGCTAGGGCCGGAGAAAGGGATGCGATTGTGGGTAGATAGGACTTACACTCCTCCCTCACAGAAATGACCTTCAGGCCAAACATCAGGGTTATCCTATGGCCCAGGAAAATGACCCAAGCTTCACTCTCTCAAAATCTTAACAAAGCAACTTGTGCATTTTATGCAATCCTTATATGAAGCATTCCATTTATATTTTTAAACGTTACTGCCTTTGGCTGTGACTTCCTGTGTTTCCAGCTGATAGCACTAAGTCTTTCATAATCCCGGAGTTTAATGGCCTGATAATAGGGTACACATGGATTTTGCTTGTGTATGAAATGTCTCTTTTACTTCACTCAGATCCCATTCTGTGCCCCATTCCTCTTGTGGAAATCCAACACAAGTCATTATTGAGAAGTCCCCTGCTTACTTGGAGTCTCTGAGGACTAGGCAACTTCTGTAATGTGGAAGAAGTGAGGAAGGCCCTCTCCCTTCAGTATATCACATCTGCCTTAACCCAGGTCTATCTGAGATGGCACAGCCTTGAGACAATTGGTGAACATCCTTCTTCAGAGCTGAGCACATGTGAGGCTGGGAGCCCTGGGAACATCTGTGGTCCAGTCTCTGTAGCTGAACTATTATATCCTACCCTTGAGGTTTTCTCATGACCCACTGTATTGCTGTGAATATGAGCACAGGTCTCTACTAGCCACAGCACACCCTGGCACCCTCTTGGCCCCTGAACAGAGGGACTGAAGTCCTAGCTACTTTCCTGGAATGGGGAGAGAAATCAAATAAGCATATATTGACAGATGAATANAGTTGAAGGCCAAGTAGACTCCCAAGGAGAGTCACTCTCCTTCATTCCATCTCTGTATGTGTGTACCACTCTACTCACTAAAGGTGGAGTCTATTCCCCCTCATCTAGGATTGAATTTTAACCAAGATGGCAGAGGCAAGAGTGTGCCAACTCTACTCCTACCTGTTAAAGGTCTGACAGCTTTGGGGTAACTCAGCCACCCCATGAAGACTCTTGAGATGCATGCTGTGATGGACCAGGTTAGCATGAGGAGAGCCTGTGGAAGCCAAGGGGAGTCCCACATGCTTTCATGTGAGTGAAGGGCTTTTTGTGTTTCAGTCCAGGTGTCTGCTGGGTCAGTGCCCTTGGCTGATTTGAATAGAGAAGAACCCTCTGCCAGTTCAGACTTGCCTGGATGTATGACACCCCCATCCTCGCCACCAAATCACAGAATTAGTCACTCCCGGCTTAAAGCAGCCAGTTTGTTATGCAGAACAAGGAATTAAAGTGAGGGCCTGTTGCATGTAAGGTACTGTGAGGAATGTTATTCTTCCAACTCCAAACCTTACATCTCTCAAGTCCAGAGTGACATCTGCTTTTTTATATGTAAAGAAAGGGATGCCTGAGGCCAAAGCAGGGGGTTGGCAGAACAGAGCTCCCAACTGGAGCCTATGTGCTCAGCCTGCTGTTAGAAGGCAAAGTTTCCCCCACATCTTCCTAGTCTGCCTGGGACTACAGCACCTTAGGCCCTGAGGCCCCAAGACTGAGGGACCCAAAGCTCTCCCCTGGAGTCAAATGTTCACTGTCTTGGCTACTGGCAACTAGATGGCTATGCAGTCTGAGACTCAGTTGCAGGGCATCTTGAAATATGGGTGAGCCTCTCTGATGTCACTGGTCCTTTCCACTCGGTTCTGGAGATCTGCTTCTGGCAGCCAGCATAAGGCTAACATTTGTGGAAGCTTGGGTAAGAGTACAGATGGAGGCTGGATGTGGTAATGCATGCCTGTAATCCCAGCACATGGGAGCCACAGGCAGGAGACTGTCCACAAGTTCAAGGCCAACCTGATCTAAATAGTAAGTTTCAGTCCAGCCAGGATTATATAGATCATGTCCCCAAAACCTTTTAAAAAGAAAAGAATATAGATGAAGGCTTCCTACACCTACCACTCCCTTCCTGTTCTACTTCATACTCTACTATGTGTGTGGATATTGCAGTTATGCAGCCAAACCCATTGTCTGGCTGTGCACTCTCTTCTCCAAACAGCCAGACATGCTGCCTCCTGTTCCCAATCCAGGACATCAGAGGGAAAGAGACTCAAAGCTACGCAGGCAGGGGCACCCGGGAACTAGAATGTACCTGGTGTCTTAGTGTGTCTGTTGCTGTGATAAGCATCACGACCAAAAGCAACTCGGGGGTAGAAAGTATTTCTTTCATCTTAGAACTCTCAGGTCACACTCCGTCGTAGAGAGAAGTGAAGGCAGGAACCTGGAGGCAGGAACTGAAGCAGAAGCCACAGCGGAGTGAGTGCTGCTTACTGGCTTGCTCTTATGGCTTGTTCAGCCTGTTTTCTTATACCATCTAGGATCTGCTCAGGGGTGGCACTGCCCATAGTGAGCTGAGCCCACCCACATCAATCATTAATCAAGAAAATGTCAAGTAATCAAGAACTACAGACTTGCCTGTTGTTCATTCTTATGGAGACAGTTTTCTTTCAATTGAGAGTTCCTCTTCCCAAATGACTAGCTGTGTCAAGTAGACATAAAACTAGCCAGTACAATGGATGTATCCTTTTTGCAGATGTGGGGCCCAGTGCTGCTCTGGCAGTATGGTAGTGTCTCCTCTTCTGGGTCATTTCTCCCTAGACGTAGTCTCATTAGGGTCTGTGTGCCACAGGGGTCAGAATTCACAGGTTCCTCAGTCACGAAATTGTCAAAAGTTTTCTCAGTCCCCCTCTTCTCCCTAAGCTCTCCACCTCTCCAAATGAAAGACATCTTTCAAAGCTGTTCCCAGCAGGCTTATCTCGGCCTAGGCTACCTTAATGTGTGCCAGGATCCATATCTATAATTGTCACAGTTCTGTGTCCCCCGGGATTACCCTCAAGTTGAGGATTTGGAGGGTGGATAAGTTAATGCAGCAGATACCTGTCTCTGATCCTAATTTTTTTTTCTAGGTGACTGAAACTGACTTTAGCCTGATCTTGTCACTATAAATCTACCTCAGAGATTCTGCCTCTGGAACAAAATGCTAGCTGGGTGGTGAGGTACCATCTTCCCACTCAGCAACTCCTATTCCTATCAGCATAGAGATTAAGAGTTCATCAATAAATTCNACTCCACACTGCAGGGAGAAACTAGGTCTTTGGCAATGAGACAGTGGGTCCTCCCTCCTAGTCACCCACTCACTCACCCTCCCTGGGAAAAGGCTCTTCTTCACTCAGGTAGAGGGAGAAGCCATCAGTCAGCAAGGTACCTAGGATTGTGTGTGTGTGTGTGTGTGTGTGTGTGTGTGTGTGTGTGTGTGTGTGTNTGTGTGTGTGTGTGCACCTTTGTGCCAGCAAGTGTGGGGTGGACAGTGACAGTTGTCTGTACTCACCACCCACCTTGTTTGAGACAGGGTCACTCTTGTCTGCTGCATACTGCAGGCTATCTGGTCCTCAAGTTTCCAGGGATTCTCCTTTGCCTCCCAACTTTTCATAGGAGCCCTACAATTACAGATGTATGTGCTACTGCACCCACATTTTCCTGTGGGTTCTGGAGATGAGAACTCAGGTCCTCACACAGTGCTTTACCTGCTGAGCTGTCTCACTAGTATTGCTGCTGGGCATTCTTTAGGTAAGCTGTCGAGAAGTGCATGTCCAGGTCCTGCAGGACTCCAATCTTGTTCAAAATTCTACTCTCTGCTTGGGGGATGCATACTTGTGACCTGATTCTCTGCTGGGACCTTGGCTGCAACAGAGGAGTGAGTTGCAGCTATCGCAGTATCTGGAGTGACATCTACGATGAAAATGTGGCTTCCTATACTGACTGTGTGAATCCAGACAACTCATTTCAACTCTTTGAGTCCAGATGGATCTTTGTAAAATGTAAATAGTGACCCAGCTTCCAGTCTGGTTGTAAGTGCCTTTTCCTCTCTGCCCACCTTCTATAGATGAACCAAGAATCTGCAATGATTTCAAGTAGGGATTTGTGTCCAGAGCAGGGAGGGGTGGTCACAAGCAAGGAAGAGCTCAAAGGACAAAGCTGGGTCAGCTTTTGTGTGCCCTTTGTTGAGAGGGGAACATTTGTAAGATGGCTTTGTTTCCAAGGGCCCATCCTTCTTTTAGAGCCAGAGACTATTTTTAACTTAAGTTTTAGTGATTCTGCAGGCCAGCTGTTTCAGGAAAATATGTAGGTCAGTCTGTGATTTTTGGGAGTCATCATTTTTAAGGTTAGGGAGTGAGATGGGGGAAGAGAACACAGTAATTCTGGAGTTTCTGGAGGCGTCCACGGAGATCTCCACCTACCCTGCGGAAAGCCACCACCCAGATGCACCGTCTGGAGGATCTGCATGGGGCCTGGAGGACGAATATTCTTTTGTTACACTTCAAGTGAAGTATGTTGATGCTATTCTCTTTCTCCTTCACTTGCTATCAGTGAGCCATAATTGGGAAAAGACTCACCAGGCCCATGTTGGGAGGCTGTGGGAGAAGGGCCCTCTTACCCACTGCACGGGAATGAAAACTGTGACAGTTTCCACTAAAATGAACATGGATTTACCTTCAGATCTAGATCTCCTTTTGCTCTTCGCAAGAAATTAATTTTTTATGTGTGTATGTGTGTGTGTGGTTTCATCTTTATATATGTACATGTATATATATATATATATATATGTGTTTGTGTATGTGTGTGTGCACATGTAGGCCAAATGGAAACCTCAGCATTTCTCAGGAGCCATCCACCTTGTCTTTTTGAGACAAGGTTTCTCACTTTTACCTGAAGCTCACTGATTCCCTTATTCAGCTAGGCTGGCTAGCCATTGAGCCCAGGAATTTACCTGTCTCTGCCTCCCTGATGCTGAGATTACAAATGTGTGCCATGCCCAGCTTTAATTTCATATAAATTCTAGGAATCAAACTCAGGTCTTTGTGTTTGTAAAGAGACAAGCACCTTACTGAGTCATCTCTCCAGCTCAAAATAAAGTTTTGATTGTGGCAAAATTCATATAGCCATAAGATTTACCATTTTGTTTTCAGCATACAGTTCTGNAGTGTTGAGTATATTCACATTGCCATACAACCCACCTCCAGAACTTTTACAAACCTATAACTGGGATCACCCGTTGACACCAACTCTCCTGTTCCCATCTCCCCAGTCCCTGGAAGCCTACTCTAGTAGGGACGCTACACAAGTGGGACCCTGCAGCGTTTGTCTATGTGTGTCTGATTTATTTCACTTGGTATGACATCTTCATGGTTTATACACATTGTGACATGTGCCAGGATGTTCTTCCCTCTTCAAGTTATATTTCTGTGACACGTAAGTAATTATCAGCTTCATTTTCAGGGATTTATGTTAGAGAAACATTCCTGCAACTGATGGATAGATGTTTACTTCTAGGTCATCTTGGAGAATGCAAAGTTTGAACCACCT
Organism: Neotoma lepida; assembly: GCA_001675575.1. Lineage (NCBI taxonomy): Eukaryota > Metazoa > Chordata > Mammalia > Rodentia > Cricetidae > Neotoma > Neotoma lepida. The sequence continues at coordinate 15,267 of LZPO01028552.1, read as the reverse complement.
TTTATAAGGCTACAGGTGTGTTGGCAAAGATCAATTACTCACTGAAGTTTAAGCTGCACAAGAGACTTGGTAGTTCAACACACCTTTGTCAAAAAATAAGTAGAAGCGCAGTCCAGAATTGTTGATGGTGTTGACCTTGAGAATTCTGTAAGAGGTGGATTTTATAAAATAGTTTGTATTATATTTGTTGACACAAAGCAATGGAAATGTTTCTGGAAGTCAAACGGGAGAGAGGTTCAAGAAAGTAAATGTTTGTTGTTCGAAGAGATGGTCAGAAGAGAATTCATTCTGATGCTTACAAAGAGACACTCAGGGTGTTAGCAAAGCCCTGGAAGAGGGGTTGTCATGCATTCCATGGTGTTGACAAACTAGTATGAAAAACAACTCTTGGGGACACCCTTGGAGTTCCACACTGGATTCTCATCCAGTTGATCCAATTAGCATGCATCAGAAGCCTCTGGTGAATAAGAAGGAGCCTCCCCGCTAAGGTTGTCTGGACAACCAACCCTTCTTCATCCCCAGATCCTCTTATGTCCTGCTCTGGGTAATCTTGACTCTCTCCTTTCTACCTTCCTGCCTGAGAGCATCTTTGCCCTTGAGTCTCACAATTGGCAGTTCCTCCTTCTACCTCCCCTGGGCTTCCTTCAGTAATAACTGCCCTTTATGAACTGAGCCCTTCATGCTGACTCACACAGTCTCTTCCCAGTGAATATTACAACAAATCCAAGAGGAATGCCACTTCTGTATCCATTGTGCAGGTAGAGATGGGGGTTCAGAGAACTCTGTGGATGGAGCCTTGATGCTCAGCATTCCCTCTCTAGCCATACTCCGTATAACTTGGGACAGTGTGGAAGCGGGGTGGACATGTTCTTGAAGTTAAGCATACCTTTCTTCCATCTTCCACTCCACCACCAGTTTCTTCTTTCTTCAGTCTCCTTCGAGCAATGCCAGCAATTTCCAGTTCCTAGACTCCTTTGGTTCTTAAAAAAATTAATTCTCTCTTTCTCTTTGTCTGTCTGTCTTTCTGTCTGTCTCTGTCTCTGTCTCTGTCTCTGTGTGTGTTAGTATACACACATGCATACAGGTGCTTGATAAGGCCAGGATAGGGCATAGGATCCCTGGGAGCTGGAGTTACAGGTGATTGTGAGTCACCTGACATGGGAGTTGGGAACCAAATGTGAGTGTTCTACAAGCACTTGCTCTTAACCACCGAGGCATTTCTCAAGCTCCTTCTGTGGCTGTTTCCATGCTGTCCTTGAAGGTGCTAATGGGAGTGGGAGGACCTGTTTTCTCATAGGCACTTCCCAGGAGTTCTGGCTACCTGCCCAAGTGCAGGCTGAGCCCTTTACAGAATCATTTTCCTGTAGGAGGGCTCAGAGGTGAGCCCTGTGATGGAATTCTGTCATCTGTCTTGGCCCTGGAGACAGACCCCAGAATAACAACATTGGACACCTCTAGGGTATGGAAACCATCACTCACATGATGTGCTCCTGATTTTACAAGGGGGACTTAGAACTATATATGCAACTATAGGTGGTGACTTTTTCAATTTAGTCATAGCTGGGCAAAAAGATTTCCTGGAGCTACGTGATGTCGGAAGATGACTGTATAGAAGGCAGGACACAGTCTGTCATTCTGAGACTTTGTGGTCTTGATGACAAATATCAAAGTCCTCCTTGCCAGTCCAAAGTACTGCCCTTGATCTGTTGTGCTGGCTCGTCAGCACTCTGGCTCGTCAGCACTCTGCTCTGAAGAACCCAGGTTAGCTGGTGCTTCCAGGGAGGCCTGGGCTTGCGACAGTTGCACTTGCCCAGAATTCTAATATTTCTTCTCTCAAGAGCTTTCCAATGGGTTGGTAAAGTAGGTCAGTTGGCAGAGTGCTGGACTAGCATATCTGAAGCCCTAGGTTTGCTCTCCAGTGCTGTATAAAACCAGATATGGTGGTGTACACTTGTAACCCCAGCACTTGGGAGGTAGATGCAGGAGAATAAATTCAAGGCTATCGTCAGTTACAGTATATAAGACCGAAGGTGGCCTCTAAATTAATTAGATTAATTAATAGAGATTAATAGGGATTTCCAGTTGACATTTTAAAAGCAGTTTATTTTATTTTATATTCACGCACATCTTGTTGCATGTATGTTCATGAACCATATATGTGATTGGTGCCCACAGAGGCTAGAAGAAGGTGTCAAATTACTTGGGACTGGAGTTACAGAGGGTAAAGCCACTTGTAGCTGCTGGGAACTAACCCCAAGTCTTCTGGAAGAGCGGGTAGTGTTCTTAAACCATGAGGCATCTCCCCAGCTACCCCCAAACCAACATGTAAACATTTTAAAGCAAAATAAATTCTTTTAGAATGAAAATAGATTCTAAAGATGCTAAAACTGATAGAACACATGCACTGGAGGAGGCAGAACATGGCTCCTGGGCGAAGCGGTGAAGAAGGCACAGTACTTGTATTCTCTCTCTCTCTCTCTCTCTCTCTCTCTCTCTCTCTGTGTGTGTGTGTGTGTGTGCATGTGTGTGTGTGCACATGCGTGTGAGGGAGCAGGGGCATGCAGGAGGGGTGCATATAAGTGAGTTTCTTGCCCATTCTGTTCCTTCTTTACATTATTTTCAAATGTTCAAAAAAATGCACAGACTGCCTGAGGATGTCCAGATGGAATTAAATCCACTGTAGATTAAATGAACCAGAGTCTGGGAATGTTTCTAAGAAGCAGTCTTGGCCAAGGAATGAACTCTGTTTCGTCTACCCTCGCTACTGGAGATATTTTAAAAAGTGAAGTGGGAGCATGCAATACGAAAGGATCTAAAAATCCTTTTGTCGTCTTTGTGCTGATGGGAGTAGGTGTATGTGGGAGGGTCATGCAGGGAGAGGGACATTCTGCTCAGTGTTGGGTGGGATGCCTGTCCTTGGCATCAAGGGGAAGAATAGGGGGCTTACTGCTCTAACAGTTACCTCATCACCAGGGCCCCTTTAAGCATGGCTTGGGATAAAGCAATTTCTTCCATGTTACCGCCTGGCTACGGACTGCCCTAAGTTACTCCATATTGTGTAAAAGTTGGCTTTAAGGCTGTGCCTTGCCCTGAGAGACTCCATCTTACAAACAGCATTTAACTCCATTTTTTAATCTAAATGCTAGGACGACTGCACCTTGGTGATCATGTAAATAGCACTGTCTGTCTGATGCCATCCACAAGGCACAGATAGATCAAATAACCTGTTCTAGAAGTAAAAATGTGCTGCCCCATACATTTGTCAAACAAAATTGACTGTATGCACATGGGTAAGTTAAAATCATGCCAGAAAAGTCAGGTCCAAGAAGTTATCAGACACATCAGACCGAGGAACACATACAACATGCACACCTGGACCTATAAAAAAGAGGACACACTTCAAGGTAATGGCCTTACCTACCTATCACCTAGCCACCACCACACACACTCTGTGTGTGTGTGTGTGTGTGTGTGTGTGTGTGAGAGAGAGAGAGAGAGAGAGAGAGAGAGAATCCAACAGGCAGAGAACTTTCAACTGTCCCAAAGACCTCAGTTCAGCTTTGTGCTGCTGTTGATGCTGGCAGTCCTGTTCTATAGCTTGACCTAGCCCTTACACTTGGATCAATTCTGGCCAAGCAGCCTGAATCTACAGTTGGTCTTGGAGGAGTGTTAGTGTATATAGGAAGTGGAAAATTAACTGAAGGTGAGACTCTGATGAAGTCCCCATGGGCACACTAAAGTCATATTATCTACTAAGAATCAAGAATTCCAACACAGATTCTGGAGAGATGGCTCAAGTGGTTAAGAACATTTGTTGCTCTTGTGGAGGACTGGGGTTCAGTTCCTAGCACCCACATGGTGGCTCACAACCATCCATAACTCCAGTTCTAGGGGTTTTGATGACCTCTTCTGGCCTCTGGAGAATGAGCATATGATGCATAGACATACATTCAGGCAAAACATTTGTACACTTAAAATAAATAAATATATTTATAAAGAAAGAGTCCCAACATAACTTTAGCAACACTTGCTGAAGCTCTTTCTTCTTTGCCAACTATAAATTTCCTAAGTCTTTCACCTCTCTTGCCCTAAATAGACATCTCCTAACTCTTTTGTGCAACTGTGGTTTTATCTCAGGTTACAATCCCATGAGGTTTTCTTATAATGTTACTTGGAGAAACTCATCCACAGAGCAATTAAAAGACTTAATGCCCATTGTTAAAAACCATATTGCTCTGGATGTGATCAAGAACAGAACAGCTTCAGTAGATAGAACAAAAAAATTCTGGAGAGATGATTAAACAAGTATTTTGGCAACTAAAGTTTCAGAAGGAGTAAGAGATCGCAAGGCCAATTGTAAACTAAAGTCTCAGGGTCCTTGGACCTGCTCTGAAGACTTCCAAAGTGAAGTTACAGCTGGCCCTAAAGGGCAGAGGCAGGGGTGGAAGGGGGAAGGTCTGGGAGTGGAGCATCTGTTGCTCATCATGTCCACAAGTTTGATGGAGGGCTGGGGATGAACAGTTGCTATTTGAGACACATTTTCTTGTCTAGATGAAACACATTTTCATTCACAGCTTCACACGGGATCAGGGCCAAGTGTGTGCACTTGAGTGAGTACATGAGAGACTGTCAAAATGTTTGAGGAAGTTGTCTCATTTGCTCCTTGTTCCTCTCTGCTCCTCTGCACTGCCCATCCAGATGGCTGGATTCCTGAGGGACCAGGACACCCTGGGCTGAGAGGGAAGCATATGGATATTCTATTGAGATAATGAGATGTGGCCAATAGGGGGAAAGAGATGGGCTCCAGGTTTTTCCCCACTCAAGTCTGGGAAATCTTTAGCTATGTGTCAACCTGAGCTTCAAATAGAGGCAGCAAGAGCAAACTGGTTTCCTGGGAAATCCAGGCTATGGGTCCTCTGCCATTCATGGGAGGTTCTAAGCTTTGTCAGGCTCAAATCAAGCAGCATATCACCTCCCCTTTCAAACTCTGCTGCCATCTCTATAAATGCTTCTGGGAATTAATATCACAAGATGAGTTTTAGGACTTCATGATATATCATTATGAATGTTATGTACCACATTTTCCTTACATATTCATCACCTGGTGGACTAGAGTTGTTTCCATTTTTTTGTGTGTTATCATGACTAGTGCTGCAGTGAACATAAGTGCATCAATGTCTGTGACACACTGATGTCATTTCTTGTGAGTATCTACCCAGAAGCAGGATTGCTAGATCATACAGCAGTTTGGTTTTTAGTTCTTTGAACGAACCTCATATTGTTCATTACAACACTGTCAAAGACTAGATTTTTCTAGACCACCCAGATGACTTCTTTGCAAGGAATGTTTTACTTCTGATTTGTCTTTAACTATAGGATATAAAAGTTATGAGCCTTGGTGGCTTCTGGACTCTGTGTTTTAGACCCATGTCTTAGTTTGGGTTTTTATTGCTGTGAAGAGACATGACCACGACAACTCTTACAAAGAAAACATAATTGAGGTGGTGGCTTACATTTTCAGAGGTTCAGTCCATCATCATTAGGATGGGAGCATGGCAGCATGTAGGTAGACATGGTGCTGGAGCTGAGAGTCCTACATCTTGACTCAGAGACAACAGGAAGCTGGCTGACTGTCACACTGAAGGAAGCTTGAGAAAAAGAGACCTCAAAACCTGCCCCACAGTGAGCACTTCCTCCAACAGGGCCACACTTCCTAATAGTGCCACTGTCTTTGAGGACCATTTTCTTTCAAACTACCACAACCCACAAAAAGGCCAAAGTATAACTCACTCTACTAGCAGACTTTTGGCCTTATAATTGGTTGCCAGAAGAAAAACTTCTCTGGCCCTGGGTACCCTTGTTTGTTTTAAAGTCTTTCCAAATATTTCCAAATGTTCTCTAATTCATTGGCTCCCTTCTGCTCTCACATGTTAACATAGGCAGCCAGGAGGGCTAGATTTGGTTCTTTACACAAGGACCCAAGGCTGGTGACCACATGACATCAGAACTAAAAGTCTTGGGAGTTGGAGATATGTCTCTGTGGGTAAAGTGCTTGTCATGTTTGAGCTCAATTCCTCACACTCCATATTAAGTGGGGTATGGTAGTATGTGCCTGTAATGCCAGTTTCCTATAGCAAGATAGGAGGTGGAGACCAGAGAATCCCCAGAAGCTCAAGGGCTGGCTAGCCTGGCATGAGCCATGGTGAACAAGAGATCCTATCTCAAGCAAAGTCCTCTGACACCCTTGGCACACATGCACCATGCCCCCTCCATACATACTAGAAAAAGCCAGAGTACTCAGATACGAAGAGAAAGATTTGTTGGTCTTGACCCAAGCAGTCAGTAAATTCACCCTGCATTGGACAGTGCAGGGCTCAGGACATGACTGGTCACAGGTTGAAGCAGATTCTGAGTACTTCTTCATACATTGTTCCTACCCAAGCCAAGGAGAGGCACCTCAGATCACCAGGACTGAACAGGATGAGTTCCAGGCACTGAACTGGGTCATCCATGGAGAAGTGGAATGACAAGGCTTAGTTTGCCAGCTCCAGTGTGAGAGGGGCATGAACACAGAGACACACAGGGGTCTTAGCCAGTGTTGACCATTGCTGCTCTTGACGTTGTTGAGATCAAAAGACGTTTCAGTGGCTGGGCACCTAGGTCAGTTGGTAGTGTCCAGTATGCACAAAGCCCCTGATTTTATCAGCAGCACTGCTTACACTGGATACTATCACATCATCTCAGCATTCAGGAGGAAAAAGCCCACAGTTCAGAAGTTCATGGTCATCCGTGGCTACACTGTGAGGTCAAGGCAAGCTTTGAAAAAATGAAGATGTTTTATTCTTATCTTCCTCTGTGTTCTGGCATGAGGACCACTGATGCTGCCTCTTCCCATGTGCGTGTCTTTTCTCTCCTTTAAGATCCTAAAACTTAGCTGGATGGTGGTGGCCTATGCCTTTAATCCCAGCACTTGGGAGACAGAGGCAGGCAGCCAGCCTGGTCTACAGATCAAGTTCCAGGACAGCCAGGGCTACACAGAGAAACACTGTGAAAAAAACCAAACAAAAATAAAAATAAAAACAAACAAAAAACCTAACTAAACAAACAAACAAAAAACCAAACACACACACACACACACAGACACACACACACACACACACACACACAGACACACAGACACACACACACACAAAACTCCAAACCAAACCAAACCAAAAAAACATGGGATCATCCTGGAAGAGAGCTCTCCTACTTGGTAAAAATCGGTTTTGCCCACCTGCATTGGAAGCTGTCTGTCAGGTTTGCCTGTGGCATGGCTGTGTTGCCTAGCAACCTGGTTCAGATGGCAACAACAGTCTGCTGACATGGTAGAGGACCTCTGCTTGTCTCCCCTTGGGTGTTCTCTCCTTCACCTGGAGAGTGACTACTGTAAGACCAGTCAGGAGAGAAACTCTTACTGACCCCTCTGTCATGCTTTCAATTCCACTATTTTTGCTTATTATTTATTTAGTGCACGTGTGTGTGTGTGTGTGTGTGTGTGTGTGTGTGTGTGTGTGTGTAGGCCAAAAACTGCCACCAGTTGTCCTCCTTACTTTTTTGAGACAGGGTCTCTACTGAACATGGACCTCACTGATTGGCTGGTCTGGCTGGCCAATGGGCTATAAGGACCTGCTTCCCGGTGCCCAGGACTGGGGTTACAGATCCACACTGCTGCCCTTGGCTTTTTATGCGGACACTGGGGATCTGAAATCAGGTCTTCATGCTTATATGGCTGAGTCATCTCTCCAGCCCCTTCTTGGTTAGTTGTTTGAGACAGGTCTCCCTCTGCAGCTCTGGAGGGTCTCACTTTAGAGTCCAGGATGGCTTCAAACAGCAATTCTCCTGCTTTTGGCCTCTTGAACCCTGGGATTACAGGCATGGGATGCCATGCCAATCTTTGCTTCCTTCCTCATTGTCTGTTTTCTCGCACTGGAATGCAGTTAGACATTTGTCTTCATCTTCCCGTCTTCAGCTCATATGGTTTCTCTCCTTTATCAAATATGTTGGAGGGAAAACAGTGGAAATGTCAAAATTTGGAAGGACAGCTGCAAGCCTAGAGTTTATGCTGGCTCATGTGCAGTATTCCTCAGACACATTAAGCTTCACTGTTTTTAATTTTTAAAAAAGACTTATTTTTATGTGTGAATGTGTGCACGTGCACACTCATGTGTGCAAGTGCCAAGAGTGTTTGGGTGCCCATGGAGGTCAGAAGAGGACAAAAGATTCCCTGGAGCTGGAGTTCCAGGCTGTTGTGAGCTGTCTGACTTGGGTACTGGGAACTGAACTCACACCCTTTGTAAGAGCAGTGCATTTTCTTAACTGCTGAGCCATCTCTCCAGCCCTTTAACTTGTTACTTTCAGATGAAAGCCCATCATTTCTCATTGCTTGTTTCTTACTCAAAAATCTCTAGTTCTCTTTTTCCTTCTTCCACATCCCACACACCAAGTCCCTGGAGCATTTTTGGGAGCCTGTGCAGAGCAAACGAGTCTGGAAAAGCCTGCCGAGATGTGCACATTTGGTAATGGCTGTGTTTTGTTGTTGCCATAGCAACTGTTTATGAGACAGCACAGATAAATCCCTAGGATATTGCTTTGTCACATTGGAAGATGGACTTTTAGTCCAACACCTATATGGTCTCCATGGGCAAGGCAAGGAAAAGTTGAATTTGCTTTATTGGGAGCTGAACAATGCCTCGTGGCTTCTAAAGCAAAAATGACAGAGACCAAGTAGCTTATAGCAAACAAAATCATTTCTATATACAAATATTGAGGGAACATATTCAGTCTATAGCCTCTAGAGAGAGATCANCATTACTGCTGTGGCCAAAAAGAGTGATATGCCAGTCGGTATTAGACTTTATTTAGCATTGACTGTCCCTTAGGTCAGATGATATGTGGAACACATTTGAAACTGTAGTTATGAATATTTCATATCACCGTCCTTTCTGGCTCTTTGATTCTATTTACATCTTGCCTCTTTGGGGAAGATCACCCTTTATCTAATTGAACACTAGCTCTGAGCACTGGTTTGTGCCCAGAAAATAGGCTGTACTTTTCAGTGCCCTGTATTGGAGTTTAAAAGGTGGGGGGTGGTTTGGGAGTCAAGGGGGAAACTGAGGTGGATTGTTCTTTTGAGTAAAAGGTTTCTTAGAAGAGTTATTGACACCATGTACACACAGATAGACTGCAGCCCTGGGGGAGGGGCTCTCAGGGGAGTCCGGGCCCACTAAGCAGAGTGGTGGGGATGGAAGGGCTGTCCTTCCTTATGGGTCTCAGAGGAAAAGGAATGTTTCATGAAGTTAAGGCGTCTTGGTTCCCTTGAAGATAGCGAGGGGAGGGAAGGGTGGGTCTGGATTGTGTGACTCTGAGGATTTGGGGGAATTAGGAGGAAGGATACAACTAGTTGAGGTGGGCCCATTATACAGATGAGGGGATGTGTCACTACCAGTAGCCCTCTGATGTCCTGGAGTCTGGCAAACTGAGGTCTAAAAACTTCACTGGGGACATGAGGATGACACTTGCCTAGTCCTGGTCTGGGCACTGGGTAGTCTGTTAGGAGGTTAGAGATCCACAGACAGGTTCTCCTTCACAGAAGAAAAAGAAGACAAAAGAGGAAGCTGCCAGTGTGCAGTCTGGTTTGTATTCTAACCTGACTGTGCCTGTCTGGTTCACTTGTGAAGCCTCTGCACACAGCATTGGCAGAGAATATGCTTGGATAGCTGGGTATGAGGATATGCACCTGTCAACTCAGTAGGAGGGTCAGGAGTTTAAGGCAAGCTTCAGCTACACAGCAACTTTAAGGACCGGTATGGCCCACAGTGAGCTGGCCCTCCTACACCAACCAGCAATGAAGACAGGCATGCACACAGAAGGATTTCATGGAAACAATTCCTCAATTGAGATGAACTCTTTTCAGGAATGTTTAGGTTTGTGTCAAGTCAACAAAAACTAGGAAGGAACGCTACTGCAATCTAGCTTGTGGAGGTCAACAGCACTACTGAACAGCGTGGGATGACCAGGTCAGCCATACCACAGGGATTATGTGGGGAAGGGAGGTGGTTGAGTGGGTGCACAGGTCTGCTTCCACAATAGGAATTATCTGAGGGGCCAAAAAGATGGCTGAGCATTAGGTAAAGGTGTTTGCTACTAAGCTTAATAACCTGAGCTCAGTCTCTAGGACCCATGTGACAGAGGGAGTGAACCAACTTCCGTAAGTTGACCTCTGATTTTCATATACATGACTGTGCCTGTATACATTCAAATACACACACACACACACACACACACACACACACACACACTAAATGTAAAAATAAAAAATCAGCTCCAAATGCAATAGTGTTAAGGTTGATAAACCTTGTTCTAAATGTAAAAACATACTTTTGGATGGCTTTGGTTTTGGATAGCAGGAGGAGGTCAAATAAAGAATTACTAATTATGTGTGTATTAATTGCCTGGGAACATACCAGTGTTTTTTGATGTTACTGTCCATTGTAGGTTGGGTTCCATGGGAAACTCATGTTAAGAAGGAGCTTAGCCTGCAGTGTGTTTATTAAATAGAACCCTTGGGATCAATACTGATGGAGGGAGAGGAAGGTTGCAGAAGCGGGCCAAAGAAAAGAAGTTGAGCTGCAGAGCAGAACAAATGAGATCCTTCAATGACCTACTGGGGAACTCTAGAGCCCCAAAGATGCCTAATGGCTTTGGGTGAGAATGACCAGTCTTGCTCAGTAAGTGGGTCAGTAAAGAGTAGGCTGTCTTGACAAGTCTGTGCAGCTGAGATGCCCCCTAGGGCTGATAGCTCAGGATTGTCCCCTGCTGGGTCCAGGACCAGAGCCTCTTTCTGCAGCCTGCCACAGTGAACATCGCATTTGGAATTTGGCAACATGAGGCAGCAGTTGGAAGCATCAGAGTTAGAGACTTTTAGAAGATAGTAAATATGGAAGGATGAAGAAATAGGAAAAATGGCTGAGTGAGATAGGGAAGCACATCAATGGACATTCCCGGGGCAAGGCCAGATGCCTGCCAGGTACAGCCCCTCCTGTGCGTCTCCATCAAGATCCTATTTTTCTGTGTTTCACACAGCATTCACAACAGAAGCTAGTATCTTCACCCCCGTGTGTGTGTGTGTGTGTGTGTGTGTGTGTGTGTGTGTGATGATACAGGTCTGCTCTGAGTGGGGCTGGAAATGCAGGGTGGCTCAAGGCAAGATGAAGAACATCCAATTTGGTCACGCCAAAGGGTTCTGGAAGCACTCACCTTAGAGGAAGAAGGCCTTTTTGCCTCTGGTCCCACATGCAGACTCCTAACTGTGAGGCTATCAAGATGAGTGGTCTGTAATTATCAGGATAAGGGATGGAGAAAAACTAGTTTGCAGAATAGACACCGATGTGCAGGAGACAGTGAACTTGCACTTTCTTCTTGCCTCTTTAGGTGAGCAGGGCTATTTTCTTTAATATACTTTTCTATTGATTCTTTGGGAATTTCACATCATGCACCCCAATCCCACTCATTTCCCAGTCCTTCCATGTCCACCCTCCACCCTTGTAGCTTCCCCCTCAAAAAAAAAAAGAAAAGAAAAATAGGAAAAGAAAAATAATTATTAAAAACCAAACCATCTCACTCTTCCATCTTGCCTGCCTCTCCATCACATATTCATTCGTCGTGGTGGTATTGGTAACTGCTGTGTGTCATGCAGTATACCCTTTTGCCCAAACAGCTTTCCTTGCAAATGTTCATTGTCTGAGTTGTTGATCTGGTTCAAGGCCCCTGGCTTCTGCTACACCATCAATACTGGACCCTCACCAAAACTCCTCTCTGATATCCTGCTGTTGCCCCGAGTCATGGAGATGCAATGCTTATGGTTCCATAGGACCAGGTCCCTTTATGAACTCCAGCAGGTCATAGATGGGGTAGATGTTGGGGTGGGCCAACTCAAAAGCCTGGGTGTTAGCTGAGTTGGCTAGCTCAGGCCTCCACTGGAAAAATGCCCCCTTCAGGTGAGGGACAGAGCCAGCTTTCCTGAGCCAACACCACTGGGGGCAGCTCTCCTGTACCACCACACTCAACACAGCCCTTGGACATCAACATGGCCTTAGGTGGCAGACCAGACCAAGGGCATCCGCATGGCCTTTGGTGGTAACAGGGGCCACAAACATCAACACAGACTCTGGCTACAGTAGTGCCACAGACCCAGACATGGCCCTTGGAGGCAGCACAGGCCCAGACATCACATGGCCTCAGGTAGCTGCGCAGGCCACTCACATCAGCCTGTTCCTCACTGCCAACTCATCTCCAGTTCTGCTGTTCTCCACAGCACATAAACAGCTCCATTTCTCTTTCTCTCCCATTTCTCCACCCCATATTTGCTCATCATAATGGCTTCTGGTGGTCCTTGTGGTGCAGCAGCAGGTGGGCCTCAAGCAGGGCTATTTTTGATTGGTAAAGGTGGACAGAGTACCAGGGAGAACTATCTGCATCCATTCACATATATAACTGCCAGTGGCCATGTCAGAGAAGCTGTAGGTGGCAACTGAAGTTCAAAGGAGGAAACTCTCTGATGGGTCAATCTCAGACAAGCAAGGTGCTGAGACCACAGACCCCAGAATCTCTTTTGCTTCTGCTGTGCCTTTACATGTTTGCTGCTATCTTCCTCTGGTATCTGGCATGGTGTGAATGAACGTGGGGAGATCCCCACTGCCTGTAATGTAGTGTGTTTATCTCATGGAAACATCCCTTTCTACTGGACATTTTTAATCTGTGGATTGTCATGAAGATGATTCCTCCCTAAGCTGTATTGTCTAATTGATAATAATGATAGCTTATACAGAGTTTTGATGAATAAAAATATGTACAAGGAAATGTTACACAGCCAGGGCCTATGAGTTTTACCTAAGGAGCTGCATAGGCCTTAGCTCAAGCTATTGATTAAGAAAGTCAATTGAGTCCTCAGGAGCCAGGCTGGCTCTAATTCTCTTAATGCTGAAAGATGCAGTCACAGGTTTTGGTGTGTATCATTAGCTGAAACAAAGCCTTAAAATAACTTCAGGTTAGATTAGATGTTTTGATAATAGCTTTAAGATGAAAAACCCTAGAAAACAATCTAATGTTCACAAGGACACATAGCTTAGGTCAAAAATACAAAGCAGCCCACTTGTTACTAGCTGATGTACTTTCCTTGGCAGGGTTGGTTGATGATCAAAGGTGATGATTAATTCCTTATACCCATTTCTTCCCTCAATCTCCTGATACAAAAAACTATTAATGAGTGGGTATGCACCCTAAAGATTTAAAGTAGAGCTGACTGATTCTTTTTCATATATGAAAGTTTAGATTTGTGATTCCTTTAAGATTCCTTATAAGATTACCTTCCAAGATAAATAATAAAGTGATTGGTCCTTTCTTTGTAACTGCAATATGCAGCCTGCCAACAAAAGAGTTGGCTGTGAAAAAATACTTTCTGCTTGCTCATGTTCTGTTAATCTATAGCAAGTTACTTGGGTATGAATGTACGTGGCTTCTTGGGATAATTTGTTTTTCACCTGTAATATGTAAAATGTTTAATCATGTAAGAGATATGGAAAACATACTGTTTTATACTGCTTGTTTTGTGTTCATTGTAATCATTCACTTGAAAAACAGAATGTAACCACATTGTAATTTTTATATTTTCTGAAAGATTTTGCTGGGATTTATAAGCTGTAAGAGAAAGAACAAAGATAGAGTTAGAGAGAGTTAAAATGATCTAGAAGGAAAACATCAGGAATGAGAGAGTTAGAAGGAACTAGAAGGGAAACATCAAGAATAAAGATAGAGCTAGAAGGAAAACATCAAGAATGAGAGAAGGAAATCACCAGGAAAATAAAAGATAGAGAATGCAAAAGAAGAATAAAGAAAAGGTCTGAAGGAAACCATCAAGAGAGTGTGTGAGTGTCTTTTTCCCTAACCCCCTCAGATAGAAAAGTCTAGTATACACCGATGCCTTGGATTTCCCTGGGGAGAGCCAGAGCTCCATGAGGACTCTTTCACCAGGTTTTAATTTGGAAACTGTTGTGTGACACCATTCAGGAGCTATCTCCTCCCCTCTGCTGTCTCTTGGGGCTCCCCACTTCCACACACCCCTGTTGCTCATCTCCTTCCTGTAACTGTGCTCTAGAAAAGGGTGAGGATTATCTCTCCCACGAGGGGAAGACATTAAAGAAGTGTTTGTTGAACCAATGTTCCATGGCGGACTAAGCCCTGGGAATGGGTCACTGTTGATGCAAGGAGCACACAAACAGCGATTTCCATCTATTTTGTTCACTGATGACTCCAGAGGGCCTAGAGCAGTGTAGGCTGAACTATGTTTTCACCAATGAGGCTTTAAGACTCAAGGTGGAGTGGCATGTGAAGAGTTTGAGGCAGGGAAGAGATTTCTTTATAAAACCCACCTCAGTAAAGGCCCATAGGCAGGCACTGACAGACTCTGCAGCTAAAGGTGGGTGAGTGGTCACAATTGTCTCCCAAATGTTGAATTGATGTTGGCATCATTTACTGAGCCAGGGAACACTGGAGAAGGAACGGGTTGGATTTGAGATGCTTCTGTGGTATCTAGATAGTAGTTATGTGGGTGATAAATTGACCAGTGGGTATCCAGCTTGGGGAAGAGATGGCACAAAGGGATAGGCACAGAAGGATCCCTGAAGAGTGTGAGCAGAAGGGAGACCCCTGGAGCAATGGTACTTTAAGGGGAGGAAGTAGATGCATTCTTCCAAAGAGGAAAGAAGGATCAGAAAGATGAGTACTATTAATGTCAAGGGTAAGAGACAGGATGAAGGCAGGGAAGTGACAGTGACATGGAAAGACAAGATGCCTTGCAGCTGAGGATTTGACCTGCTTTTCTGCTGAGAAAGGCAGGGAACTTCAGATTGCATTGATAAAGCTCAACTGTCCATGGGGACCAAATGTGTTTTACAAAAGGCATCTTGTCAAAGACAATAAATAAATTCACCATAGGGCCAGGTGACACATTTCTAAAGATACCCAAGTCAAGAGTGTCAAGGACTGTAAATAGGCTCAGGGCCCAATATTGTGTAACCATTCCTAAATGGAAACAAAGCTATAATGCATAAATTTACCTTCCAACTTGTTTGAGAAAAATTGTCTAGTCTTTAGACCTTGTAGTAAGTTACATTCTCATGACAATGTTACTTAGAAAGACAGATTTAATCACACGCGCACACACACACA
>LZPO01028549.1:4894-15453 GCA_001675575.1 Neotoma lepida | reverse complement strand
TAAGGGAATTTTTGATTTCCTCTATAAGGGAATTTTTTATTTCTTCTTTAAGGGAATTTTTGATTTCCTCTATAAGGAAATTTTGATTTCCTCTTTAAGGGAATTTTTTATTTCCTCTTTAATGAAATTTTTCATTTCCTCTTTAACGGACTCTATCATCTTCTTAACTTCATTTTTAAGGACAATTTCTTCTCTTTCTTCTGGGTTAGAATGTTCAGGTCTTGCTGATGTAGAATCACTAGGTCCTCATAGGGTCATATTTGTCTTTATGATGTTGACTATATTTTTGTACTGGCGTCTACCCATTTCTTCCTCCACTTGGTATAGGCAGTGTCTCTGTCTGCTGGGGGCCTCTCTGGGTCAGATTGATTTTCTTGGTCCAATGGGAGCTCTTGGTCTAATTAGGGCTCTTGGTCCACTGAGTGCTGATGGAATCTCTTGGTCCCAATCAGCAGTGGCCAGCTCTGTCTCAGGGAGCAATTTGCAGTCTCCAAGGAGGGTGGAGTTTGCGGGAGGTGGGGTTTCAGGGCTACAGGATTTGGCAGGGGATGGTGGTGGTCTGAGCTGTCTCCAGGAGACCTGCCTACTGGCCTGAAACTGAAGCTGCAATGGGTGGTCGTGTAGGGGCACAGGGCTGTGGCCCTGGACCCAGAGCCGAGAGGCTGGGGTGCTTGGCTAGGGGGATAGAGACTCACCTCTTGGTCCCAGTCAGCACTGGCAGGCTCTGTCTCANGGAGCAGTTGCAGTCTCCAAGAGGGTGGAGTTTGCGGGAGGTGGGGTTTCAGGGTTACAGGACTGGGTGGGGGATGGTGGTGGTCTGAGCTGCCTGTAGGAGACCTGCCTACTGGCCTGAAACTGGGACTGCAATGGGTGGTNGTGTAGGGGCACAGGGCTGTGGCCCTGGACCCAGAGCCCAGAGGCTGGGGTGTTCGGCTAGGGAGATAGAGACTCACCTCTTGGTCCCAATCAGTGCTGGCAGGCTCTAGAGAAAAAATCATTGTTGTTATAGAGAGGAAACAACATTGTTACCTGAAATTACCATAAAATATTAGTGATGAGTTTTGTTTTCCAGAACTTTCTATTTTCATAGAAGCTGCTTCTTGAGAAGGAGGGCCATGGAATTGAGAATAAGTCAGATTGATTCACCTGCTTGACAAATGGCTAACTGTGTGATCTTTAAAATGTTGCACAAAAGCTCTGTGCCTCAGTTTTTTTATTTCTAAAGTAAGTTTATGCTTAGTACTTAGAACAGTGGCTAACACACTGTAAAGAAATGGTACCAGTTTCCCTGACATGAGAGCAAACAGGTCATAGCTATTGCTCAAAGACATAATTCCTGCAGAAAAAAATTAGGTTCTCAGACTCGATCTGGTTAATTAGGACTTCAGGTAACAGATTCTCCAACAAAACAACAACAATAAGTGTTGTCAATTTGACAGGTTCCAAAATCACCTAGGAAATAGGCCTCCTGGCACAGAAGTGAGGGATTATCTTTGTTAAATTAGCCTAGTGTCATGCCTTTTGGGAATTATCCTGATTAGGTTAACTGAGGTTAGAATATGTACTCCCACATGGGTGACAACATTCCCCGGCTGGGATCCTGGATTGTGTATAACGGAGAAAGTGAACGGAGCCGAAGCATTCACCACTCTGCTTCCTGACTGTGGATACAATGTGCCTAGATGTTTCCAGCGCTGCTGCCCTAACTTCTTCACCATTGCAGACTACACTCTTGAATTAAGAACTAACTAAACTCTTTCTCCTTTATGTTGCTTTTGTTGAACTATTTTACCACAGCAACAGGAAAAGAAACTAAGAAAATAACTAAATTTAGTGTTAAATACTGTTTTAAAGTTTTCATGAACGTATGTTTGCAAATTATATTATGAAAGTACCTTCAAGATTCTTAGTGAGAAACAGCATTTGTCTGAGTTTATCCTTGGATCCCAGGGTGGGATTGGAGAACTGACTCCTGAAAATGTCCTACCTTCTACATTCAGCCAGCAGCACATGTGCACAAACACACATACACACATCACATACATACATGTATGCAGTTATAACAAATATTTATAATTTCAAATAAAAAATACAATTTAATCTAGTGGTATTTTTAAGATAAATGAGTTAGAAAATATAATGCCACTAGGTGAACCTTTTCCTTTTTTCTTTAGTGTATGACATCATCTGTGTAAGGACCTGCTTAAACTGCTTGAAAATCATTTTAGATGCATGTTTATCAAATGTAACCTTTCATTCCACTGCTCTAGAGGAATCTGACAGAAACCAGACCAGCGTTTATGTCTACTCTAGTGGAGTTAGTGAGTTCATATTTCCCGTCTCATATAGTTATTCATGAATAAAATCATAAATGTAATTGGGAGAAGTTTTTATTTTCCACATTCGAAATTGCTGCTATTCTTTAATAGCCAGATAACATTTATTAGATTTTTACTGTATTGACAGTGTTTTTCTAAAGTCTATAATTGTCAGGAAAATAAAGATGGTTCAAGATATATGGAAAATAAGTAGTATGTTATAAAAACATCAGAAATTTGGAATAAAATTAGTTAGCTAAAAAAATCTATATGGCATGTAAAGTTTTATTATAATTTCAGAGTGTTTTTATGATTTCACAGATATGTACAATCTCCACTGGAACAAAATAGACTACCTGCTGACATGTAAGACAATATTTTGAGAAATAAATACAATTTGAGATTACTATAGAAAGTTGTCATACTCTTGGTGAAGTGAATTTTGCAAATCATTATACTCAATGGGAATAAATTTGAGCTTTTAATTAATTTTTTTAACTTCCACAAATTTTCAGAACTAAAGGGGTGAAATAGAGTGCAGTCCACCAATTTATCTGTATCAATTGTATTTATTAAGAAGTAATGGAGGATCCAATGATAGAATCTAAGTTTTGCTATTCAACAGTAACTACCTTTAGTTAGAATCATCCCTTTTCCATCTTCATGTGCCTGGAGAAGCATCTTACAATTGCAGTTCCTTGAACCCTGGTACTTTGCTTGCTGCTGTTCTTCATAAAAAACATTTTTAATGAGCTGTCTGATGTAATATAATTGCCATTATTAATATTTTAATTAAATTGATAATTGTCTATTTGTAGTCAAGAAATATTTTGTTGTTCTTCCTTAAAATTATTTGTTATTTTCCATTTTATCGTAAGTCCATATAAGACATTAAGAAAAAGAACTTTAATGCCTATTCTACCAGATTCTACTTAAATATGTTGGAGAATACAACAGATAAAAAGACACAAAATGTAAAATTTCAATGTCACTGAAAGGAAAGCCAAAATTTTAAGACAAATTTAGGAAATTGTGGAAGATGCATTTTGACAATGCTTTCATATTCCTTCTGATCCACTTAGCATTCTCAGGTACAGGGCCTCCATTTACCACTTCCAGTCTTCTAATAGCAGTGCCACTGTCAAATGACCAGTTTCAACCAGTAATTCGTACTGTGTGTGCAGTATAAGCCAGAGAGTCTCTCACCCAGTGACTCATGGACTTGATAGTCTATGTACACCAGCTGCCACTTTTCTGCATTGTGTGTGATCTAATGTCAAGTTTCTTAGCTCCATGTGGGGCTGAACCTATATAATACTGTGAAGTACTGGGCATTTTACAACATCTGCCAGCTGNGGAAAGGGTACAATGTAAAACAGGATCTGAGTTTGGGCCCTGAATACCACTGTGAAGAAAACAACTCCTGAATGTTGTCCTCTGGTCATTGGTGTGTTTCAGCAGGTGTGTGCATACTAGTGGAGTCCAGATATCAACACTGAGTATCTTTCTCTGTTACCCTTCAACTTACTTTTTTAGATAAGATATCTTTATTAACCTGGAATTCACTGATAGGGCAGAACTACTTGGCCAGAAAGCCCTGTCATCCTTCACTCTCCATTTCTCTAAGGATAGGATTCCAGGCACAGACTATCCATAGCATAATGTTTTGTCTGGTCCTGCTCAGCTCCCATGGCCGCTCAGACCTAAGTAAACATATAGAGGCTTATATTATTTACAAACTTATGGCCTAATGGCTTAGGATTCTCATTAGCTAGCTCTTACATCTTAAATTAACCCATTTCTATTAATCCATACTTGCCATGTGGCTTGTGGCCTNTCATTACCTTTACATCTTGTTTCTTTTAGTGGCGGCTAGCAGCATCTGCTCAGCTCTGCCTTCTTCTCCTCTCTCTCTAGCTAGAATGTCCTGCCTAACCTTAATCAGAGCAGCACATATTCACAGCATACAGAACGACATCCCCATCAGCTACCACACCCAGTTTTTATATGGGTGCTTGGCATTTGAACTTAGGTCTTTATGCTATTGCAGCAAAACACTTCAGTGACTAAACATTCTCCCCAGCTACACATGTGATATCTTTGTTTCCCCCTTTGCCTTCATAAGCCACAGCCTTAATCATCTACTGTTTATCATTGGAAATGCTTAAACACCTTTAAAACATTCCTCATCTCATGGTCTGCTTTTGGAAGACAATCCAAATTCAGGTCAAGTTGTATTTGGTCCTGCCAATAAAGATACCAGCTAGGTTTTGAGAGTGATTATAAATGAAATAATTGATCTTGAAATAAGACTAAAAAAAAATCTCAAACTTTTGAGGCAAACTTTGAACCCAAGGCTATTACAACATGCTTGAGATGATTGGTAGATCCAGTCAGAAGGCTATCGGTTGCCTCATAACCACAATGACACTATTGCACTACAGGGCATAACTTATCTGCAGGTGGGTATTGTATCATGTGGGCTTCAGTGCTGGGTAAGGTCACTAATGTCTTTAATCTCTTACTGCATTGTGTAACACCTTCAGCCTTATGGAAGCCAGTCAGTAGGGAGGGTGTCCTAGTCATCTTTAGAGTCACTTATTAATGTCCTACAACCAAACATTGTGGTGTCTTCAAAATATGGTCTCATTAGCTAGTCGTAGCAGGCAACAAGAACAGTTGCAGTGTGCTACATTTTTTAGGGGGATACCTTGGGGCCTCCTTGACCAATAACTCATAGGAAGGTATACACTGAGATCTTTCAACAAATAACCAATGTCTTTGTAAGCAACATTTAACACACCTGCAGGTCAAACTCCCTATCTTTAATACACACACACACACACACACACACACACACACACACACACACACACGTATATATGTGTGTATACATTTAAAAAACAATAACTTAAAATTGGTAGATTCCATAAGACTTCTCCATACATCTTAGATTTGACTAGCTTTTCCCACCCTTGCTGTCCCCATATCTCTCACCCCATCCTTGCTTGCTATTCTGAATACTATCCCCTGTTCTTTCATGTCACCCATTCTACTATCCCTCTAACTACATTTTTTTTAAACTTGGGTTGTAAGATCTTGTATTTCCATATAGCTTTGCCATATATTCTTCACATTGGTTAAGCTTTCCCACGCCATTTAATTTTCCATCCATCAACCCCTTCATGGTTGAACCATTTGGCCCCCAATATTCCCACTCTTTTGTCACCTGTATTTTACTATATCCCTTTCCTTAATGAAACCTCTCCATATGGTTGTTTTCTAGTGAGCTGCCTGCCAAACATACTNTAAGTAAAATATATCAAGGAACAACTGAAAGCTAGAATTGACATATGAGCAAGGACCGGTGGCATTTTTCTTCCTGTATGACCATACTCAACATATTTTTTCCAGTCCTATCCATTTATTTGCAAATTTCAAGATTTCATTTTTCTTTATAGATGAGTAATATTCTACTGTGTATAACATTTTCATTACCCAATCATTAGTTAATAGACATCTTCTTTGGTACTATTTCCTGGCTATTGTGAATAGAAGACCAATAAAGAAAGATATTTTTTAATGGAATATAGAGTTTTTTGATAATATTTTCAGAGTATCATAGACCTTGGTTGTAGGGGTCTATTATTAGTCACTTCTTTAGAAACTTCCACAATGATTTCCAAAGTGTCTGGACCATTTTGCAATCCTATCAAAAGGATATAAAGTACCTTTCTCCCCATCTCTGAGTTAACATTTCTTGTCATTTGTATCCTTTATCATGGCAATTTTTATTGAGGTGATATGGAATCTTAAGATGGTTTTAATTTGTATTTCCCTGATAGCCAAGGATGTTGAATGTGCATTAAAGATTTTTGCTAGCTATTTATATTTCTTGTTTTGAGAACATTTTGTTCATTTTTATAACCCATTTTTATTTAGGTTGTTTTCTTTGTGTTTAGTTTTGTGAGTTCTTCACACATTTTAGACAGTAATCCTTTGATTGTTCTGAAGGTAAAGATTTTTTTCCCCATTCTTCTGGTGTCCTCATCAATTAACAGTTTTCTTTGCTGTACAAAAGCTTTTTAATTTCATATGTTGCTATTTGTCAATTGTTATTCTTACTTTCTGCCTTATGGGAGGCATATTGGTAAAAAGATAAATTTCAAAAAATTCTATAATACTAGAAGAATTGAAACTAAATGTCAGAAAAAATGTGATTCCATTAAAAAGTCAACATTTTAAAGAAAAACACTCAACATTTCTCTATTAAGGAGAAAAATTTTAAGAAAGGGGCCTGCTTTAAAATATACCTTTCAATAATAACAAAACAAAATGTGAGTGAGAGGGAAAGAGATAGAAGAAAGAAGGAAGGAAGAATGGGAAGTGAGTGAAAGAGGAGGAGAAAGAGAGAAAATGGAGGAGGGCAGATCTTAAGAATATCTAGAAATGAATAGAGGAAATCCATACAGATATGAAAAAGAGAAGTCCGGNTTCATTTCTTAGCACCACAATAGAGTTTACCACATGTAAGGGTTCAAATAGTTACATCCTACCTTGTGGGAAATTGGGNTTTAATAAATAAGGTTGCAGGCTAACACAAGAAAAAATGATCTAGTGTAGTATTTCAGGAAGGTCTTCATCCTATGTAAGTCTACATACTAGGAAAGTAATAGTAATTGTACAGTAGGTTGAGGTCAATAGAAAGAGTAAACAGCATAAGGAGATAGTTCACAATGATCACCAGATATTTGGGCAAAGATGCCAGGGATCTGAGACCTGGGGGAGGCAGGAACACTGGATGAAATTAGAAAAAAAAAAAGACAAACAAAAAACTCAGAGAAACAGAAGCAAATGAAGAACTGGGCCACTGATGAAGTGATGTAATCAGAGGTGTGCCGTTTACTTCTGTCCACATTTGGGATAGATTTTGGAGTTTGTTGTGAGTATAATTGCCCACATTTAAATCTGCTGATTTTGAGCCTCAAAGTAACATGACATGATATCCTGTTTTGAACCCAGCTGGATGGAAAATTGCAGGTAGAAAATCAGACCTAAAAGCAATGTGTGAGTCGGGCAGTGGTGGCACACGCCTTTCATCCCAGCACTCGGGAGGCAGAGGCAGGCGGATATCTGTGAGTTCAAGGCCATCCTGGGCTACCAAGTGAGTTCCAGGAAAGGTGCCTAAGCTACACAGAGAAACCCTGTCTTGAAAAAACAAACAAACAAAAAAAGCAATGTGTGTAAGTAGACTTATTGTACTTGCTTTTTTTTATAGCATTTTTTTTTGTTTGGATATGCACTTTTTTGTTTTGATATTTATTATCACTTTTTTATTTGCAAAAAATTCAATAATGTCTTTAATGTATCTTCTGTATTTACAATTGAAACATTTTGATAATATAAATATAGTCCTGTGTTTGACAAGAGACAATAAAGGACCAAACATAGAGATTACGCTCTGAGAACTTGGTTTCCATATGATAAGGGTATTTCTCACCCATACATACCCATCTTAAACTCTGTTAATAAAGAATACATGTAGTCAATAAGGTGACTAATTTATTGATATCCAGATAACCAGTTGTCAAAACTTATGGACATAGTGGTGCTCCCAGGTAATTAACTATAGGACTTGGTGGGAAGAGTAAAGAAAGTGTGATGTTTGAAGCCATTATACAGAGTCTTTTAAACACACACACACACACACACACACACACACACACAAACACAGACACAGTTGAAT
This sequence comes from Neotoma lepida, assembly GCA_001675575.1. Taxonomy (NCBI): domain Eukaryota; kingdom Metazoa; phylum Chordata; class Mammalia; order Rodentia; family Cricetidae; genus Neotoma; species Neotoma lepida. Next base: position 7,389 of record LZPO01028549.1, on the reverse strand, counting down.
GCACATACTCACACTCATACACACACATGCTCACAGAATAATTGGAATATTTTAATACCATGTGGCCAGATATATTTTGAGTTTAAGAATGTAAGAAAAATAATGAGACACATCTGTTTATATGTTTGGATTTTTAACTTTCACAGCAACAAACATAAAGTATCAAATACAATCACCTTAAAATATTAGCACTTTAACAAGGAAAGCTAACTTGGTGGTTTCATTAAATATCTGTAAATATCATTAGCCATTTGATAATTATGCCAATGTCATTTTCTTTTTCTTTTCTCTTTCCATTTCCACCTCTTGGTTGACATATTTATTTTATTTTTCCATTAGGAAAGTAAAAATATTTTAAATTAATCAAGTACATATTTCTTAAGTAGAAAGAATGTCTGTTTTAATGCAGCCACCACTATATTAAATTTACCCAGCGACATATGTTAAAAATGGAAGCTAGTATCATAATGTGCTTCTGATCCTCTGGGAAACCTTTTTAATTTGACAGGCTATGAAGATCATCATAAATCCTTAGACAGTAATCCAGAAACTGCTAATCATTGCGTTCTTGCATGTTAAAAAATATATGCAGGATCAGCATTGGTCCACTAATGACAAGCCAGAAGAAGATGGAAATTATGAGCTGCCTGCACAGGGAATCTTCACATGCGGAGGAAGGTTTTCAAGCTTGAAAGTTGTCAAGAAGCTCCATCACCATGTCTTCCAAATGATGCCCTGATTAAGAAAGGTCAGTGTGTCTTCTGGGAAGTTGACAGTAGTGATATAGTAACTATGCAAAGCTGCAAGTCTCTGGAGTAGTATTTGTGTCTAATCTATATGGTCACAGGAAATATAACTGCCAAGAACACCATATTCATCATCTTGAGTGGTTTTATCAGCACTGCCTGATGTCGCACTCAAAAGAAAAATCACCAAAAATTTGCTTGGCCATTCAATCATGCATCCTTTGTGAAATGCACTTGGGGAAAATTGGATGCCTTCCTATAAAGGAAAAGATATGATGCTGTCTTTTTCCTCCTTATATTCCAAAAGTAAGGGGGAAATATATAAAGAAATATTACTCTGCAATTTGCTAATTAATAATTGGAAGTAAAAGCAAAACGTTGGGGAGAGTAATAAATGGGTCAAAATTGTACATCTATAAGGTAAGGACAAAGCAGAATGATAAGATTCATGTTCTCAAAATTCTTTAGAAAGCAACATGAAAATGAAAATTTGATTTCTAATATACTTTTCTAAATACATGAGACAAGCAAAAGTCATTCTTCACTAATATACATATCATAGAAAAGTGTGTTATGTGCTTGCTATGTATTGCTTCCTTTCCTTGATTTTGTCAATAACAGTGATAAAAGTAGGGATATTTTTCTGTGATGTAAATTACATTCTGTAAGAGCAGGAAAGTATCATTTAAAGAAGTACAGAAATAAAATTAGAGTTTAGCACCAACACCAACACCCCATGCCAACCCCAGCCATTAGCCATTGCTCATCCTGCATCAAAATCAAAAACTTTTTTAAAGTGTTGTAGAGTGAAAGATGCAATCAGGGTTTGAAGTAGAATCATCACATAGAAAATGGCACCATGTGGATTGAGTTTCCTGTCTAAGTAGTTTTAACTTGAGGACAGCCCATGTTGAGTACTGGGTTCAGTGCAGCTGAATCATTTAGAAATCCTGCAACCATTTTAGCTCACAGAATTATACAAAAATGGCCTTAAAGATCATACTGCCAAGAAAGCAAGGGTGCAGTACCAGGTAAAAACTTTCAAAATTGAGAAACCTACATTCTCTGTGTTAACTTGGACTTAAGTAACTGGATAAACTTTGAACAATGAAACATTTTAGTGGAAATGAAAATACATGACAAAGAACTAGATTTCCTTTGTAGATAAGATGTATTTTTGTATTTTCTGTCTAATCAAGGTTACTAACTTGTTTTAAAAAGGAATCTCTTTTTAATTATCACTTTTGAAGAATTATATGATAATCCTTATTTTCCAAAATATAATGTTCAAAATGTCCAGAATAAAATAAAAATGATTTGCCATATGAAGTACCTGAAAAATGCTGTACGTTTTCAAGAGATTAAGGTCAGAGACCCATACTGACATGACAGATGCTATTCTAATAGATGCCATCGTTAACCAAACACACTGGGCTCACATCTGGTGAGTATATAGCCAAAGGATGACTGGCCAAGAAAACATAGTGGATAAAAATCCATTTTCTCTGTCAGGTAAGGATCCAGTGGAAGTTATTTCCGTAGGAATAGCATTTGCAAATAAAGGAAGTTTAGAGCTTGGTTTGAGGAACCTGTGCATGTTAATATTTGAAACACTTAACAGCGGCACAGTCTTGAGCATTGACACTTTATGGCCGTAGTTCAAGCAGTGAAGATCACCAACCAGTTTGGGCCATCTTTAGCTCAAGATCACGGAGCACACCTCTGGTCACGTTCAAACAGTAAAACAGA
>LZPO01028548.1:17746-29034 GCA_001675575.1 Neotoma lepida | reverse complement strand
TGTGTGTCGTCACATGTTGTTTTCTGGACGGCAGAATGGTGTCTGCCCAGCTCTGCTCTCTGCTTCTCTTCCCCTAGTTCGAATGTCCCGCCTAACCTTATTCTGCCTCACCATTGGCCAAACAGCTTTATTTATCAACCAATCAGAGCAACACATTTTTAGAAAGACATTCCCATCAGACCATGGGATCTGAGCTGGAATACACATCATAATGAAGGTTGTGCTTGTTTAGATAACCTGTAAGTAAGATCCAAAGACATAAATTGAGCTACATGATGCGATAGCTCAAATGCCAGAGTTCTTCACGACATATTACTTTCTCTTCCCCATCACACACTGGAGCTTCATAGGGAGTCCCATGAATCCCTTGAACCAGGAAAAGAAAGCAGACTTCTTCAATGTAGGTTGTTCTATGTAATATGAAGGCACAGGCTCAAAGTAAAAAGCTGTGGCAAAACAGTTCATTTCTTGGATTTTCTTCCTCTCAATGGTCAGAATTCTATCACTTCTGGCTCTTCACCTCAAAGGAAAAGAAGAAATAGCAAAACATACAGTGCTTCTGCTTCATAAGTATTATCCAGTGGGTTGCACGGATGCTCAGGGATTCCCAGAAAGCATGATTGGGAGATTGGAGACAAAAGAAATTGGATATCATGATATATTAGCAGACCTTTTTAGAACACAAAGGAAATGTGATATTTGTATTCCATATGAAACTCAATTAACAGAGGAGAATCTTGATAAAGGACAAAGGGTGATCTCTGTGGTTATCAATTATCCTCTTTCTTTATCCAACCCTGTATTTGACCTCAGAAGTCATGAATAAACACAACAAGGAGATACAGTATGCATAGGCTTAGTAACATGGACTTCAATTCATGAAAGGCATCCTATCTATGGCCATGATAAAGGCCCACACCACCCATGGCAGAAGCCAATATAGTGTCTCTGATATGGCACTTGTGGTGGTTTGAATANGAATGACCCCCATAGACTTATGTGTTTGAATGCTTGGCACATAGGGAGTGGCACTATTGGGAGGTGTGGCTCTCTTGGAATAGGTGTGGCTTGTTGGAGGAGGTGTGTCACTGTGAGTGGGCTTTGAGGTCTCAGATGCTTAAACTGGGCCGAGTGTCACTTTCCCTTCTGCTCCCTGCAGATTAAGATGTAGAACTCTTGGCTCCTTCTCCAGCACCATGTCTGCCTGCATGTTGCCATGTTTTCCACAATGATGATAATGGACTAACCTCTGAAACTGTAATCTAGACCCAATTAAATGTCTTTCTTTACAAGAGTTGCCATGGTCATGTTTTCTCTTCATAGCAATAGAAACCCTAAGATAACAATCATTCTCACTGTGATCAACTTGGTTACTGGTTGATTAGATTTGACTGCTTCCTTTGTGGAAAGCACAATATTTTCCTCTTTCTNAAATAGAAACTGTAGATAAGAATTTGCTAAGCTTACATTTAAATTTTTTGCAAAAATTACCCAGCCATAGACTTACCAAGTGTTTTTATCTACTGTCATAATGATTCTGATTAAGGAATTCGTGTCATAGGAAAATAATCATGGCATTAGGCACATGGTCAGGGATCCACTATTCAAGTGCATATTATTTGATCAGACTGAATGGCATTCTGAAAATTCACCAATGGTACTGTTTAGGTGGTATAGTAAAAGTGGAAATATGGTACAACTATGAATGTTCAGATTCTCTTTCACCACCATGACTACTTCAGAGGGAATAGTTTTTTGATTCCTCTCAGGATAGTTCGTTAGAGCACTGGAAGTCCATAGTGATTTGAAGGAACAGTACACAGAAGGTCCCATTCTTATTCTTGGGTGCAAAATGAGCTCACTGCCCACAGCAGCACATGACTGTGATAGAGAAGGGATCTTCTTCTGGTTATAGGATAGAAGCTTGTTCTAGCTTCCAACCTAAGTAACCCATTCTACATCATAATTAGCAATTTACTGGCTCTCCTCTCTGCATTTTATATTTTGAAATGTTTTCATTTCTCTTTCCATAGGCAATTTAATTCCTTTCTCTTCAGTAGCAATACACAAAATTGAGTCTGTTTCATCAAGAAACAGTCAATAACAGCAACAACTAAACTCTTCTGGGCCTCAGTGGCTCAGTAAGAATAGTAAATATACTGTGTAAAGCAAAATAGAGATCAGAAGAGGATAAATAAAATTTTTAAGACTTCCATAAGTAGTAACTGGCAAAACCAAGAATTCTAGTTTAAGTATTAGGTATTTTTATCTTAAATCCACATGATAATGTTTTATATCTATCCTGTTTTATTTACAACTTTAATATTATGGTAATCTTGGATTTTTACATTGCATTATTAAATTATTACATTTAACTACTATTTCTCTCAATAGGTATGTCTTTTCTTCCACCTACTTTTTGATTCTTTTCTATTATCTGCTCCTCCTTAGCCTAACCCTGCACAATTTCTGAAGAGTTAGGTTAAAATGTGTATTCTAAAAGGAAGCTGGATACAGAAAAAAAAACAGTAGAAAGTAATAGAAAGATGAAAAATCAGCATGCTTCACTGGACCAGAAGAATGAGAATAAATTTAACAAAAGATTCCACCTTTCAGAAAAAGACTACTAAATTGTCAAAACAGTGACAAATGGTTCTAAACCAGAGCCACAGGCAAGAGACAGGACTGCCTTCCAGGATGCTATAGGCAGACAGAAATCTCTGGTTTTATTCGGCAGAATACCTGTTTCTATCCTCTCTGTTCAAAGCAAGTCATGCGATTTCGAAGGAGGCCAAAGGTAGAGAGCATCTGTAGAAAAGCTGAATGTTAACGGGTGGCTTGGNAACTTTAGGTGGGGATAGAGCCCTGCAAATCTTCTCCCAGAAACAGAAAGAGCTTTGCATGAGAATTTTAGTATGTTGCACCATTATTAGCACCAAGAGAATTATTTGTGTGGAATTCTGTAACAATGTGGCTGTCAAGTGACAGTATGTTTTCTTGCTATTGCTGGGTTGTGAGCCTCATCTTGGTAACTGTGGAAGCTCTGTAATGTAGCTATCTTTGGAGAAGTATTGACTCTCAAGTGTCATTCCAAATTTTTGCTCTTTNTTGCTTCCTTTTTGACTATGGCATATATTTTTAATAATGAAAGGGAAATCTGTGACCATCCTGACCTTCTGTCTGCCCATCTCACAGGCTTATGCCAGCTTTCTCAGAGGCTACAGGGCCATCTATGAGTTTAGGCAGTTTGTGCAAAGAAAGGCTAAGCCTGGGCAGAAATGGGTGGACAGCAAGCAAACAGAATCATTAAATCCTGTTCTAGTAAAAAGCACATTCTCTTACCAACATTTATACACATCTCCAAGAGTAAATAACCAGAGCAGGGTCACCTGAGAGTAGACTAAACAGAATCTTCTGGCCTCTGCCTCAGACAAGGATACAGTTTTCTTCNACACATCCAAACAGAAGGAATGAATCAAAGAAACAAGTTCTATCAGCTACTTTATTGCCTCCAACAAGGTTTCATTATTAATGGAAATTGTTATTGAAAAACTTCTTTCCCCCATGTATTGTTTATATTCCTGTTTAAATTCAAATTTGAGCCAGCAGCTAGGGAAATAAGATTATTTGAAGTGTATGGCAAAAATCTCATATGCCAAAGCCTGATTTATCGAGAAGCATAAACCCTGAATTATACACCTCCCACTCACTTGAAATTGAACTGCCCACAGTTTGTGAGGCTGCCCACAAGGTGTCTAATGAGTTATATGCCAGTGCTCATTTAACAAGAAAAGAAATCAAATAGAGCGAAACTGAAACCTGGGTACATTTTGTTTTTGTTTTGTTTCAGAGAGCTGTCAGATATTTCAGTCCAATCTTAAAGTTGTTGCTTCCCTTTATTGCAAGTCAACTTTGGAATTTTAGTTACCTCTTGCTACAAAAGGTTTCAGTTTGCAGGGTGGCAGGAAGAATGAAGATCGATGGTTCCTGGGTCTGGTTGGTCATACCAATTTGTACTGCAATCTAGGTACTGCAGTTTCTGAATTTTAGTTTAAACGTTTGGAAGTTTTAGAAGAGAGATGTGATGTGCATACTGCTGGAGATCAGCACAGAGAGTTTCTTTGCAGGTTAAGGCATCCATCAGGCCTGTGCCCATGGACATTTCATGGATTGGAAAAAAGAAAGAAAAGGAAAGACAGGTTGAAAGCAGAGGAGAAATGAGAAACAAAGGAAAGTAAGTAGGTAGAGAGAGGAGGCAGGGAGGTTGCACTAATGCTCTTCCAAAAATCTCAAAAATAATTATTAAATCTCTCCAACGATGAGTCATGGTTCATAAATATAAAACATTATCAGTTTAATATAAAACAATATAAGTTATTCAATAGTATTATTTGAAAATATATGCCTAATAAAAGTCTTCTAATCATTAAACTCCTAGGTATACTGAACATTACACATATGCATTATTTTACTGGAATGAATTTTTTATTNGTAAACCTTAACATTGAAATTTTGAAATAGTTGCACTTCAGTATCATAACTTAAATGTTTACTTCCAAATAATCACACTAAATCAATAAAACTCAGTAAAGTTCTCTAATTTTATAATCCAAACCCATTTCAATACTTGGTATTCACCATCTTGCTTACCTTTTGGGACAACACGTATGCCCTGGTACTTTACACATTTAATTGTTTTATGATTGCTTGCCTTTTTGTCTTCTGAAACAGCCAGTAAAGACAGTAAGAACTAATATCTGTTCTTGGTAACAAAACAAATTTCTATAACTGATTTATAAAACCTGACCTTTGGTCATATATGTCTTTAAACCAGATTTCCTGTTAAGGAGAAATGGAGTTTTCAGGCTAAACTTTGCTCTACTTAACCAAAACACCAAGATGCCTTTTTGTTTGTTTCTACAAGGCATAAGATTTCAAAAGAAAAATTCCATTTCTGTATGTATACATTTGTATGTCTGCGCATAGATGATACATACATCATTACTCTTCCAGACACTATCAGAATTGTCCCATTGAAGAGAGGGGACTATTAAGGGGAACAGTAAAAAGAACATTTACTCTTAGAAAAGAATCATAGTCAATGTGATTTAGCATCATTCATTTGTGCTTAAGAAAACCTCACAGCTGCCAGCCAAGAATATTTGCATTAATTCTGATTCTGCTCCTACAGTCATTATCATGACTTTCTGACACTAAGGACATTTAATAAGATGTGGTTACGGTGCCAGAGCAGATTGGGACCCTCAACGACTCTCAGTACTCTCTAGAGAGCACACTCAACAAGCACTGTGTATTTCAAATGCTACAAGCATGAAACAATTTAAGGACTACTAGAAACTTCAACTGATTTCATATTTTTCACATAGTGATACCGACTTCTAAAAATATCAAATGCAAAGAAAAAAATATTGAATGCAAATTTTTTCATCATAGTGTTTTTGCTTCCTTAGGCTTGTTTCTTACATGTCCCAGAATCAAAATGTCCCAGCCATTGACCCATTCACAGTATCAGACTTCAACATTCACTCTCCATTTAATTTTCCCAAATCTTCTTGAGTATTTTGGGTAGGAATCATTTCAATAGGAGCATTTGAATGACCCAACACTACCTATAAACAACTGCCTAAATAAAGAATAAACATTTTTTAAAGGTGGTCATATTTGCTGAGCATTCAGAGTGACTGAGTGTATGGTACTATTCTGCATTAGCACGTTAGTTTTCATGAAAACATTATATTGAGTAAGTTAAATATCTCTGCTACTAATTTAAAATGGTAATGAGAGGCTTAAAAGGAAAAAGCAGTACAAAGAGGAATATAAAGGACCCTCATGTCAACTTCAATAAAAGACATCTTTATCCTTGCTTGGGCTTTGATTTCATTGTTCTTACAAGGAATAATAAAGTTGAAATCTTTATATAATTAAAAAAGGCCATCAAATGAAGTACATTGACTTTGGAGATGAATTAACTCATGGGTACTTGTTATGAAACTTAAAATATCAAAAAACAGGTTTCTAAAGTCAATAAGTTTCCCCCCTCACTCCAAAAAAGTGCATTTCTGAGGGTTTTTTTCCAAGTATTCTATTAAGATCTAAAGAAATCACTTTGATCAAAACCATACCATTGTCACACAGTTTTCTTATAGTAATATATATTTTTTTGCTTAAAGGTAAATGCTTCTCACTTCTTTATGGAACATGATATAATATAACATAAGCCTAATATAAAAAAATGCTCATCTATCTAAGACTCGACAAGAGGAAGTCAAGGTATCTAAGTTTTCCTGTAAGACAGAATAACTGACTGCATACGAGAGAGGGCACTGTCTTTAAAGAGAACACTGGAATGATAGGTTTTTCACATTTTATGAACAGGTGGTTTAGGGAATAAATATTTAATATAGATCTGTTAGGAAGCAGCTTACATCTTAGTTATTGTATCATCTGGAAAAATTGCTTCAAGTGATGAAAGCCATTGAGCTTGGATTTGAGGCATAAGAGGTGGATCCAAAGCCACAAGAGGGCAGCAGATGGTGTGAAACTAATGAAGGAGCTGATGCTGTGGACTGAGTGAAGGCTTATTGATGAAGAAGGCGTGGCTTACATAGTGAACATAAGAAAGAATAGGAAGAAAGTAAAACAGAGGACAGCAAGGGGGAATCATGGATAGAGAGAAAGGAGGAGGCAAGGAAAGACAATGAGAAGGAAGCGTGGATGGAGAGAAGGGAGAAAGGAAGACAGGGAGTGGGAGAGGCAAGATAAATAAAGAGATGCACAGCTCAGTGTTTGTGCATGTGTGTGTGAGAGAGAGAGACAGAAGGAGGGAGGGAGGGAGGGAGAGAATGCACCTGTGGGGGGTATACAAAGCAGCTGTGTGAGTATATGGTGGACACATGCAGCGCTCTCTGTGTGTTTTTGCCAATGTTAAATTGTTCTTAGGCTTGGGGCTAAAATACATAGAAATTCTTAGTTATGTCCAATCTATCTCTGAAATATGTAATGGCTGTTAATCCTCCTCCTCACAAAAGAGTTCTTAAGTTTGTTTTTCTCACACACTATTATTTCTCTTCTCCTAAGTAATTAGCTCTNCTTCGAAAGCCTGCCCTTCATCTCTATAGGCCCAATCTAGGAGACAGAGAGTTGACTTTTCTAAATTTGGTTTAATCTTTTCTGTGATTTTCAATCACTTCTTGCCAAAGGTTATGCTTCTCTGCTATGTCAGTGAAGCACTAGAGGACAAAGGGATTGAATATGAATTGATTGCTCACAGATCTTCCCAAACAGCATAAGTACATGTAGAATGATTTTACTATCCTGCTTTCCTGGTACAATTAGCCTAATGTTAGCGCAACATATTTCTTTTCCCATTTTTGCTTCAATAACAGTAAATTGAGTTTAGATTACAGTAGGGTTTACATAGATACACAGTGTACCATCAGCTAAGGAGTGAACTTCAGAGGAAGGACCTTTTACTTATTAACACATCATAATACACTCGTTTATTAGTTGTTAAATATAGCTTGGGAAGACACAAAAGAAGCATGAGCATTAAGCAAGGGCAAAATTAGGATTATGGATCAAGCCTTCCATCTTCCCTTACAATTGTATGAAACATGGAAAAATTCTCATTGTAATTGCAATATCTAATATAAATATCTGCCCAGTCTCTATTATAAGGACGGAAGTGTCCAAGAAAAAAGAAAAATAAAATTTGTCTTAATTACTTTTGCTTATTTACAAGGGCAGNAATACTGAAGTGGAATAATATTCATTTTGAATATAGTCAATTTACATTGCTTCCTGGGCCCATCATTTGCAAAACTAGATGAANGTTCATGACAAAGTACGTTTTCTCTCTATTGTTTGCACCTGTTTTCTATCAAGTATTTTCCGTTTGAGCAAGAAAACAATCAAAAGTTGGACCTCAAGTGGTACAAGGGTTTCATAAAGAAACTATTTAATACACGAAGCTATAGATAGCTCATAGATCACTCTGAGACAAGTGCAATGCTTTGTTCCAGTCAGAACACTTGGTAACTTAGAAGGACATAATGAGCACGTATTATACACCAGGTATTCTTCCTAAGTGCTCTGGATGCATGACTCATTTTAGTCTTAAAGCAACCCTGTAATTTGGCTTTATTGTTACCATATCAATTTTACAGTTGAAGAAAATAATATGGGGAGTCATTTTTCTGAGGTCATACAATAAGAATAAGTCTTACCAGAAAAATCACCATTTTATAAATGCTGGTCTCGCAGGTGGAAAGCAAAGGGAAAACAGAAGTGATTTACTGGTAGCAAAATCTGACTTCCACTTTTTTTTTTTTTAATGCAGCAGAGAATTGGAAATTCTCCAAAACTGGGAATCTACTAGAAGGAGGGAAGGAATGTGAGCAGTTGCAAGACCAGAGGAGAGGTGTGGCTGCAGAGGAGAGGTGTGGCTGCAGAGGAGAGCTGTGGTTACAAAGGAGAGCTGGGGGTACAGAGGAGAGCTGTGGTTACAGAGGAGAGATGTGGCTGCAGAGGAGAGCTGTGGTTACAGAGGAGAGCTGGGGCCACATGTATCAAAAGCAAAGTTGAGAAATTATTTCAAAAGATGTGATAATTTCTCAATATATGCTTGATAGTTCATGTTTCTTAAATTGTCAATATTTACTTACAGAGTCTGCTTAGGCATNCTTGTAACCCAAAATTTTTAATGTTGTGGAAAGAAAATCAGTCCGAAATCAGNATAATTGGAATCAAGAGGAAGATTTTTCATTCTGTGGAGATGGGCCATAGTATCTCATTCCTCTTTATTTTATAAATAATCACAGTAATCACAATCCAGTCTATCTGTTTGTTTACTTTTTTCAGTTTTACTCCTTCTTCTTATTGTATGCTCCACCCTAAGAGACAGACAGAAGTTGTGACCACACAGCTGGCTTTCTGAAATAATGCTTCTAGGCAACTGTTCCCATCATCCAATTTCTAGCCCATTTAATTGTTACAGCTTTGAGAGACGTTTTCTTCACAGCAGAAATATTATTGTTCTTGTTTGGCCTTTAGGTTAACAATGCCACCTATTCCAAACTATCACAACTCCAAATTTCAGTTAGCATTCACTTGTTTTTTTACAGTGATATACTCCATTTAGTTATAGAGTTAATTCAGCCACTAATAAACAAGTTACATGTATGATATACTTTTGTGTGTCTATGTGTGTGGTTTTCTGAAGCCTCCCCTTTGTATTACTCCTGCCATCATTGTATTATAGACTGTTATTAATCTTCTGTGCTCGTANCTCATGCAACAACCTATTTCCTATCTTTCAATCTCTCTCCACTCTAATCCATCTTCCAGAGATCTGTCAAAGGAATCTTCCTACGCATGACTCTAATCACTTTATTTCTCTCTTCAAAAATCTTTGGTGGTGACCACATATTACCATATCTGATGTGAACATGTGACACTGTGATTAGAGTTTTCTGGAGTATAGCACACAGATAATGTGTGTTGCATAAGTAAAATGGAAGGCTAGAAATTCTTACCTGCACTGAATATGACTGTGTTCCCATTNTCTTCTTTCTCTACTGCAGATATTCATGAGCAACATGGATTCAAATACTTGTCATTCACACAAAAGACAACATTTGCAATAGATATGCTACAATCCATGCACTTCTTCTGCCTANGCTGTTCTTGTAAAATGTCCAACCCAAACTTGCCAATAGCTAAAGTTATTAACTAAAAGCCTTTCTGTTCCCAAACTTTTTATGAACATCACCACATCTTCACTACTTAGGCAGTTTCTCCTTATTAAAGTACAACAATTGGCAAGGGCCATGTTTCCTTCCTTCTAGTGTCTGCTTATACCCTGCACATTATAGGTTTTCAATAAATGGAGTGACTGAATTATGAGAAAGGAAAGTTAAACAATAGATTGTGTCTAAAAGTAGTTCAAATGAAATGACTATGTCCTAATAAAAGCCATATACTCATCTTTCAACAATGCACTGACATATTGAGCAGCAAGGACACTGACTGTACACAATCACAGAGAATGAAGAAAGTTCCTGATGGCTTTGACCTGTGTCAAAAAAAAATTCTTCTCTGACACAAAGAAAATCTTGAAAGAAATAATGTTGAGCATGGCTATCANTGAGAACTTGGTAAAAGATGTCAAAGGAACAAACTAGCATATTTCAATGTTTATAAAATTTTTTTCTTCATGAGGATTCAGTTTTAAACAAAAACTAAAATAGAGTACTACTTCACAGATAACAATTATTCAATTGAGAAAATAAGATATTTAGGAGAACATCTATTTTTCACAAAGCTTTAAGGGGAAATGTCTGCATTCTTTANTTCTGTGATGGAGGGACTAAATATGCATNTATTCAGCAAAAGATACCAAAAGATCAGTCCTCACTATCTTTCTTCTACTGGATGGTNCTGAGGACTGTTTTCCAAGGAAGGAAAGTTTTGACTNACTATATGAAAAAACAACAAGTGTTAAAAATATGTTACCTCACACTGATCCTTCTTAGAACACTAAAAAGGAAAAAAATGTAGCATAGAATATAATCATTGATTACAAATAGAACAAGACAGGGATCATCAAATGACATCAAACAATGTCATCTAATTTTAATGTCTATTAGGTTTGAGATAAAAACATGTAGATGAACACACAAGAATATCCACATCTGACTATTTAATGTTTCTTTTACTTCAGAGATTTCATCTACTGCTAAAACCTGGCATTTTACTCCATCCTTCCTTATTATTCATAACTTTCCTGAAGTTCTTGGAAAATATTTTAAAACATTAAAATAGAAATGAGNATAGAGAACTGGTCTGGCTTATCAAAGTCTCAGGACCTTTTCCTCAGGAAGGAAGGTATTGCCTTCCAAGTCATGCCAACAGAACAGTGACATGAGTTTAAAGGAGTGAACTTGGTAGTTTGGTAGGAAGAACATTTTGAAACAAATTGTTGAATAAAATTATTCTTCAATGCATTTTCCATATATACTTAAATGAAGAAATAAAAAATCAGATGTCCGTGGCCAGATAGTCATAGCAAAGACACCTATGAGAGCCTAATGGTGTTGTAGATCTGATAGTGGANTCTCCAGCCTGTGCCAGCCATCTTGGATTTCATTTATTCATTTTTAATCAACTATACTTTTAGATCTTCAGAAAGTTCTAACTTGAACCTTTGTTGTCCTCTGTGATGTGAATACAAAAGCTACAACCCCCATGACCTTCTCCTTGTCATCTGC
>LZPO01028547.1:8153-29062 GCA_001675575.1 Neotoma lepida | reverse complement strand
TTTTTTGGAAGCCAATTTTAATACATTTTTAACTAATACAGAATTATATTCACTCCTCCATTTCATCCCTCCAATATCTCTCAGGTATCTTGCTTCCAATCCCGTCAGTGTCTTTCAGTCTCAAATTGATATCTACACACACACACACACACACACACACACACGTGTAAATACAACCTTTCAAATTTTTTTTTGTTTATGTGTATATGGCTTTAAGAGTGAAGACTTTATATTGAAATAAAAGGGTTAATTTCTAGAAAAAAACTAATTCCAAAATAAATAAATACCAAAAACTAAAAACCAAAACACCTGGAGATATGTTTATTAAATTATGTTGTTTTACATTTTTGTTTTTCCTTGAGTTTTTTGTTTGTTTAATTATGTGTCTACAAGTTTGCCTTCAATTCTTCATCATTTGTTTCTACCTCTTAAGTGCTGGTGGACTTATAGACATATGCAATTGTTCACAGTATTAATATTAATTGGTAATTTTAGGCTGAGTGCCTTAGAAAATATAATTAGGAGAAGGTAGTTATATAGAATTTCTCTAAAGTAATATGAACCATTGAGAAAAATGTAGTTTTATGACTCTGTTATTAATTTTTTTGAAGTAGAACTGCTAGGTTCTGGTGATGCTATAATAAAAGAACAGTATTCCATAATAGAAAATTATTAATTCTCCAGAATAAGATATAAGTATTTTGAATTCACAAAGAAATATTGTCTGGTGGTATATTATAAAGGAAAAATGAGAGAAGTACAAGGAAAACTAGAACTATACTCATCATTATGGAAAAAAGAAATATTGACAAGAAAATCGAAGAGCTGGCCTAGTGGCATGGCTCATTGAGAAAAGTTTTTTTTGTGCCAAACCTGATAACCCAAGTTTGATCCCCAAGACCTGCATAATAGAGAGGATGAGCAAGCTCCAAAAAGTTGTCCTGCATCACATGTGCCCTGGGTCATGTTCACCACCTACAAAAATTAAATGTATGAAATATACATATATATGAATGTCAGAGAGTAAATAATGGAAATATAAGAGGATCAATGAAAGGGCAGTCAGTTGTAATCATACAAAATGTAAGGACTCAAAGACAGAGATCCAAAAACTGAAAGACTGAGAGCAAATAACTCATATCAAAATTCTAAAAAAAGATCAATACAGAACAAAGGGTATGATTAATATATCCATAAATATATTACATATGGAAATGGGCAAATATCTAGATATAGAAAGAAAATTGACATAAGGTTTAAGAGAAATTGAAAGTGAAGCATATTACAGTTCTTAAATTTATTTAATCCAGCACAAATCAAAATTTTACCATCACTTCCATGCCTGAATGATTCCAGAGCCTATTGTTTAGTCAAGATGTTTCATCATTCCTACAGAGAACACTTTGAATAGAATAAAAGAAAACAGAGTCTAGACTTAGTTTAAGGACAAATTGTAGACTTGATGCCAAAATCTAAAGACAATGTTTTAATGACAATTTCAAATCTAAAGCACAAGTGTCATAGAGGGATTAAAATCTGCCCCTTTCAGCAATCAAAATTTGGTGACAGAGAATTTCTAAATCTGCAAGAACACTAACAAATATCCTAGGATAGAATGACATACTTGAAGAGGAAACATTAAGCGTTCCTTTTGAATTAGGGGATATGAAAATGTATCTAACTAGAGATCTTTTATTTCCAGATGTTAGTCAACAAATCACAACAGGACAATTGCAGTTTTTCAAGATCTTTGTACCTCTGTCTAAATTGGTGGGATTTTAGTTTACTATATCTAACAATATGTGAAAATGATGATTTGCAAATGCCAGAACTAGGTCTTAAGTACTTTATACTTTTTCATTGTTAGATATGAGCTTACTCTTGGGTCTCAACCATATGCTGGGGCAAATAAAAGGAGAAGAAGTTATGAGGAGGCCAAGAAACCTCAGAATAAAACTGCTCTGAGCCTATGACCAAAAGGCAGTGCCAACCAACAAGACACAAAAATGAGCCAATTTGAAATTTGATCCATTAGCTTGGCATTTTCCAACCTAGCTTGATTTATATGGACAAAAGCAAAATCATGTCCACCAAGATCTGCTTAAGTTGAATGCTTGAATATATTAAATTTGGTTTAACTTTCTATGCACTAATGGCTGACTTATATGATGAAAATTGAAAATGGTAAATATTGAAAGAATAGGAAATTAGTGCTTTTAATCACAGATGAATTGATTTTGTATATGCTAAACCCCAAAGAATCTTTTGAACTATTATCAGAAATATTAGAGTATGGACAGGTAAATTATTGAGATTTCTAGCCATAAGGCATCTACAATCAATATTACTTCCTTTGATAGATATATAATATTGGAAAATGAAGTGTTAACATGTAAGTAAGCATAAAATATGAAATAACTATATGCAACTACATAAGATAATTGCTTTTATTTAAAAACATACTACTATGGCTTACAAAAAGAAAAACATGTAACATTTGAAGGCTATTGATAAAATTACTAAAAAGAGTGGTATGGCATATTTATGCCTAATTGGGTTTAAGTGTTTTAGGTATTAATTTTCCTTTTAATTTTACTCATTTAAAACTTTATGAAATATCTGCAACTACAATAACATGTGTATCATATATGTGTACATTCACATATATATTAGTTTTCTCCAAAGCTTAAAAGGAAATCCAGTGGAAACTGTTTTTTTTTAACACTGTAAACATAGGATAATACAATAGGTGCCTCTCATATGTTCTTTCTCTGACATTTGTTCATAGTTTATTGTTGTCTTCATCTGCAGTGAGCAGCTCCTAGCTCTCTCTTTCCCTAGGTATCATCTTAGAGACATGCTCTCTCTTTCCCTAGGTATCATCTTAGAGACATACTTATATCTACAAACTTCTATAATGACTCACTTCATGACATATGTCATGCTTGTCATGTTTTACCAACAAACTTATTTTCTCTGGAGGTTGAAAAATATGGGACATAGTCAGTAACAATACAACTATCAGCTAGAGCAGAAGCCAATGAAATATATTTTCCTTGGGAGAATCTCTGTTCACACTAATGGTTGCAATGGACAAGTTCTTTTCTTATACAGCAAGCTGACCACAGTTTAGAGGTACAGTTTATTTAGTGAACTGCTTAAAGGAGTTGGTGAGATGGCTTACTGGTTAAATGCCAATTCTTCTCTTGGACAAGACTTGATTTTGGTTCCCAAGACATATTTCAACTTGTAATTGCCTGTAATTTCTGCAGGACATTTGAACTCTTCCTCTGGAATTTGTAAACAGCTGCAATCATGGATGAAAAAGCTGCCACTTCCATAATTAAAAGTAAATAAATAAATAATTTGAAAAGAGGTAGTGAATTTTCTAGAATCTGCAAGACTTCTGTTTTACAACAGAAATAGAGAAAATGTCCCCAGAATCATTTGAAGAAAAGTGGGACTGTTACACCACTTAATACTAAGCATGTTGCAAACACCTCAGTTGTAAATATACAGAACAGCAGACAAAACAGAAAGAAAGAAAGAGAAGCCAGTGTTGAACTTCAGAAGGAGCAAACATCTTGAAAATATGCAATATAGAAAAATTGAAGTTTATTACCAAAAACAACTGCTTAATTTTTGTGAGACATTCTGATTAGGCTTTGACTTTGAAAGAAATCAATGACTATGATAGTGTTTTCACTTTAAGATGATTATTGAATATATAAATTTATGATTTGTCATATTCAGTGAATTGGAAGTAAATGAAAGTTATCTGGAGGCTAGAAAAAAATGACTCAGTTGTTAAAAACACTTGTTGCTCTTATAGAGGACCCAGATTTTATTTCAGCTCCCACATGGTAGCTCTTCAACTTTATGTAACTCTAATTTCTAAGAATCCCGACTTCATCCTTTGATTTCTGCAGGTATCAGTTATCTACATGTTGCACATACATACAAAGTCAAAACACTGATACATCTAAATAAATGCAGTTTGAGTAATCTGATAGAGCTCTGACTACAGACAGTCTTGGGAATCCTTAAATTTCTGTGAACTTCACTGGTCCCAGCTTTTAGAGACAGATTAACATTAGAGAGAGTATAGAAGCCTCTCTCCTTCACTCACTTAACCACTTCTATTCAGTAAATTTCCTCTGGATATAGATGTAAAGATGTGTTTCATTGGGCCGAAATCAGGCCCTAGAAAATGTTCATACCTTTTAACCTAAAGTCATAGCTTTTGGTGTGACACCAAGATGTAAATCTATTTCAGTTGTTTCACAGACACAGGTTCCTGCACAGATCCACCCCACCGGCCAGACTTGTGCCAAGGCCAAACTCTCAGGGGCCCTCCAAATACACCACCAGCCACTGCACCAACCTAGGACACCAACCAGGTTAATACTGGCAGGTTAACTACACCCACATGCCCACTCATAAAAACTCTGTTATCTCCTAATTTATTGACACTTTTACAGGGTGGATAGAGACATTTCCTAACTGCCTATCAGCTCCCTCAAGGAACAGATGCCTGAGGTCTCCACATGACAGCTAACTGAATTCTTCTTCACTCACACCACCTGCTGTGCATGACTCCAAACTTCCCCCTCCCTACTTCATCCTAAAATCAACAGGAAGCAGTCTTGAGGATTCAGCACCCTCAGTCCTCCCTACCTTGCTATCCATAACTCACCTTTTTATAATAATCAAAAAGGGAGGGATGTTAGCATTCTGGCCCACCCTGGACCCTGACCACTTTGTATAAAGTCTTCTTTAAGAGAAAACCTCTCCCCTTCTCTTTCTCATCCTTCCTCTCTTACCATGAGGTAGCATGCACCTTCTCCTTTCCTTTTCTTTCCTTTTCTCTTTCTCTTTTTCTTCTTATCCTCTCCTCAGACCCTGCCCATTTTCTCTTCACCCCTCCTTTATAAAACTTTTCATGTAGGTGCCACCTACATGGTGTCAGTGACTTTCCATCATGTTCCTTGGTCCCNACCTGCCAATGCTGCCACTGCACCATTTTTAAAATACAAAGACAGAACATATTTAAATATGTGATGTACAAAAAAAACTCTGAAATGTCTTGAAATTTATAAATTCATTCATCCAAGAAGTTCGAAAATATATGAGATAAAACTCAAAGAGATCTATATTAAAAGAAAACATCATCAAATGGTTGCGAGCTTACAGCAAAAAGAAATCAATTCTTAAGGCACCAAAAGAAACCACATATCACACACAGAATGTTCTAAATAATATTGCAGGTATTTATTTTTGGAAGCATGCAGCCAGAAAGCAGGGGCATGCCCTACTTGGAGTAATTAAAAAAAAAAGACTAATAGGCCTGGGAAAAACATTGCATATGAAGCAACCACAGGAAGCTTTGGGAAATCCAGGATATTCTGGGGGAATGCTTGTTATACAAGAAAAGGAGAAAGATAGTCTGAGGTATATAACCATACCTTATCTCATAAATTAATGAAAAAACTTAAAAAAGAAAAATTATGTCTTAGGAATTCCTGGTATGTATATCTGACATGAGAGACTTGAAATATGTGAATTGATACAACTGAAAGCAAAAATATTTCCCTAGTGACAACAGATGCATTAGAAAGTTATCCTTTGTTGGGATAAATATCTGAGAAAATAAATTTGTAAGGAAGAGTGGTAAATTATTGCATGTGGTTTTAGTCAATAGTTGTTTTGTCCATAATTTATGAGCCTATTTCCAACCAGAGCATCCAGACAGAGGGAATCTCACAGCATAAATCTGTTCAATTCCACAATAGCTAGAGGCTAAGAGAGATGCTGAGGAAGGGATCTGAGCTTCCAATAAGCTCCTCATGAGCACAGGGTCAGTGACATAGCTTCTCTCTACTAGGCCACACCTTCTAAAATTTATGCCAACTTCTAAAAGGAATACAAGTTGGTATCCATGCTATAATTTATATGAAACTTTGGAGATATTTAAATCCTTATCACTTTCAAAATGCATTAATACATGTTCAATAAAGTATAGAGCACAATGAAAGATTGTTTAAAAATTAGAGGATATGAATAATGTTAAAAAAAATGTATCCCTGAGATATCCAACATACTACCCCACATCAACACAATGCATTTTTTTCTAAAGTATGAACACAATATACTCTAGTATAGAACATACATTAAGACTTACAATAAGAATTAAGGGGGAAATGAGTGCTGACCAGAGAAAAATACTAAAAGTCAATACAGAAGGGAAATGGGAAAATCTTCAGATGTGTGAGAGGGAAATGTGACTCTTCTTAGGAGCAACATGATAAGGAAGGAATTACTCTGGAGTTACATGGCATTTTGAAACAAAAGTGAAAGCTGACACTTCAGAGGTGGATGGTGTGCAATGCAGCACTCAATAGAATTTATAGTCACATACAATGTATTTTAATGATTTAACTAAACTATTTCAAAACTTAGAAAAATGCTATGCTATTTCCACAGGGAAAAAAGAAAATCATAAATGAAAACAATGCAAAGATGAAAGAAGGCAATGATATTTGAGCAATAGTATTCAGGATAGAGACAAGAAAACTAAAGAGCAAAAGCAGTAGAAGAAATGTCCAAATTCTGAGTGATATTATTGGTAGATACAGAAACACTCATACTAATTGTTAAATGAAATTTAAAGTATTCTTATTAGTCAAAACAATCTTAAAAATGAACAAATGTAATGCATTTTGCTTTATGGAAAAAAGAAATAAAAAGGAAAAGGAAGGACATGACTGCTCCTAGATATGGTGAAGGAAAAGTTTATTCTAGATAAAAGGGAGAGTGTAGGTAGAGGCAGGATATCTGAGAGAGTCCAGAATAGACATGAACAGACTGAACTGGGACATGGCAGGGAGGAGTGTGTTGGGAGAGAGGGGAACCAGGTACAGAAGCTAGGAGGCCAAAGGTACAAAAAGGGTCAGGTAACCAAACGTCTAGCTTATATAGGGAAGAGCCTCTGGAAGTAGGGCAGCCCAGTGTCTGTGTTTGTGAGTTCAGGAGAGATTTTGGGGTATGCCATCCACACCCTGTAACAGGTAGGGACTGAGGTATGCTGAGAGAAACTGGCAGCTAGGTCTACTTTAATATGTTGAATAGACACCCCAGCAATTTGTCCTGGATTTAAAACTTAACACCTTAAAACTTAAAACTTACTACAAATCAATGGTTGCCTGCATAGAGAAAAATACAAGACCAGAAGAACCTACTTAAATGTTCAGATATGAACTCTTGACAACTGATATTCCAGTTGGAATATTATATTCCAATATAACCAACTGATGTTCAACAAGTCTTAAATTTTCCTATGGGGAAATGTTTATTATTTTTGTCAGTTGTTACTGAGAG
The DNA here is from genome assembly GCA_001675575.1 of Neotoma lepida. NCBI lineage: Eukaryota > Metazoa > Chordata > Mammalia > Rodentia > Cricetidae > Neotoma > Neotoma lepida. The sequence goes on along the minus strand of LZPO01028547.1, from coordinate 21,685 downwards.
CACTGAGTATTCAAATGCAAATAATAAAAGTATATCTTGATCTTATACCACATAATAAATAAGGCCAAATTAATCAAAACACAACTTTAAGAGGTAGCATTTTAAAGCTCCAATGAAACAGGAGAAAATACTTAAGAACTTGAACTTAGCAATGCCTTTTTAGATATGAAACTAAAAGCTAGGGCAATCAAAGTAAGGTAAATTAGACTTCATAAAATTTGAAAAGTTTGTATATTAAGGGACATGATCATGACAGTAGAGAGACATAGAAAATGTTATATTGTACATAAAAGTATGAAACTCAGTATACATAAAGAACTCCCATGACTCAATATAACAAAAAAAATTGAAAAATACGAATGACTCAGTCAATAAGGTAGACAAAAAACCAATAAGCTGATAAGAAGTGACTGTGATTCATAATCAGTTAAAAACAAATCAAACCCACAAGAAGATTCCATTTCATATGTAGTAGGATCTCTCATAATGGGAAGGAAGTAGAATGCTCACACATCGTTGATGTAAATGTCAAATGCTGCAGACATCATGGAAAGTTTTACATTTTCTCACAAGACAAAGAGGAAAAGAAAACAACAGAAAGTGACAAACAAAAAAAAATTCTAGCAAGTGTATGCTAGAATTTGGTGTAATACTTGAGTTATACACCAAATTCTAGCAGATACTTGCATTCAGGTGGACATACTAGCATCACTCAATCACTCATATGGCAAAAGTTAGAAGTATTTGAAATAGCAGCAGAAGTTGGATAGATTAATAAAAATTAAGCTCAGATACTCAATGGGTTATTGTAAAAACCATAAAAATAAGTGAAATGCTCATGTATACATTAACATAAAGGACCCCTGAAGTATGTTAAATGAGATTGGGCCCATTAAAATCCTGGTAAGGATGGAGGAGGCATTAAAAGGATCTGTTCCTTCTCTAGTGAACTACTTCTTATGGATTAATTCAGGAGAGAAGGAGGTGGGGTCTTTAACTTCGATACCTTTAGTGTCCTTTTAAGGCTTCAGTCTAGTTTCAATCAAATGGAAACAGACATGACCTTGATTAAACTATGAGCACCACACAACAAATCCAAAAGTCATGAGACTTTGAAAGGGACATGTAGGAAGGAGGAGAGGGCTTATAGAAGTGGGGGAGGGCAAAGAGAATGTGGAGGTAAAAGAAGAACATATTATATATATAAATATATACATATATATATATGGACTTGTCTAAGAAGTAACTTAACAAAAACTAAAAGGAAAGAATGATTCTTTGTGATGTGCTTTTTATATAGAATGGGACAAGCAAACATGTTTTAGCATACAGGTATGAACAATTATCATAACAATATTGACTGGAAGTTTATTCTTTTCAATACTTGTGGAAAATCAGTTGATCACAAATGTGTGGTTCAATTTTGGAAGTTGCTAGTTTGTTTTTTTTTTCTTAATACTCTAACAATATTATAAAACCATAACATTTTCAATAATGAAACTCTAATAAATCTTGATATGATATTTATTACTAGTAATTTTTCTCTTTCCCATTTAGGTTTATATCTAAATGTTTTAGTTAAGATTTTTATTGCTGTGAAGATATAGTATGACCATGGCAGCTTTTAGAAAGGTAAACATAAAGGTTTATAAAGGTCTGGCTTACAGTTCAAAGGGTCTGGCTTACAGTTCAAAGGTTTAGTCCATTATTATCATGTCGGGAAGCACAGTGGTATGCAGGCACACATGGTGCTGGAGAAGGAGTTGAGAGTTCTACATTTGGATCTGCAGGCAGCAGGAAGAGACTGAGATACGCTAGGCCTGGCTTGAGCTTCTGAAACCTCAAAGCCCACCCCCAGTGACATACTTCCTCCAACAACACCACAAGTATTCCAACAAGGCCACACTTACTCCAACAAAGCCACACATCCCTATGAGCATATGGGGCCATTTTCATTCAAACTACCACACTAAATATATATGATCTGTATTAAATATACAATATGATATGTAATTTACTAAATAACACGTAATATCACTAGATTCTATAATCATTACTGAGAAATGTCAATTCACTGAGATTTATTACTGAAAAAAATCATCATACATAAAACTTAAGTACATACATATTGTTTTATATGTCTCTAGTCCTAAATGTTGTGGAAGGTTCTTACATATCTAAACTACATTAAATATATATTGAGCAGCTATATACTAGATATATTTAACAAATAATATAAAACATTATTATATATATATATATATTAGGTTTTTGTTATTGATAACATATAACATATGCTAGTATACTAAATGTGTTCATAAGAACAAATGATTTCCACTCTCCCTTTATCTTAACTAAACAGTGTAAGAAACACAGTGAAGCTCACATCACCTTTTAACTCCCCTAAGTTATACTAGAAATTATATAAATCTAAGATATTGTATTTATTCACCCTTTGGTTACCTAGAAATTGCCATAGTATCATCTGTGCAGGAATGAATGCCTTTCCTCTCAATCACATGTGACTCGATGCTAAGCTGTAAATTCACAGTGTGACATGCCTGGTAGCTCATAAAGTGAAGGCAGAAAGGCCAGACTCCACAAATTGCAGGAAGCTAATGCCTCCACACAATAATGGACTCACAGAATAAACTCCATTGTCTTAGTTGAAATTTTCCAATAAATATTGTGTGTAGAATATTAAGGCTATGTGTTCAGGTGAAATGAGTGTGTCAACTGAAACAAATGTGAATGAAACAGAGTCTGTATGCAGCTAAAGTTTCCCATTTCCTGTGCTCTCCTTGAATTATGGTTTTGCCCACAGATGTTACAGAAAGTACAGATAGGTAGAAAATAACTGACTTAACAAAATTTTTAAAAGGCCATGATGTAATTAATTGATTTGACTCAGTTGTAAAATGCTTAATTTGTTTTCATAATTTGCTACTCTTTGGCAATTTTTCAGAGGCATATATAGATATAGTTAGTGTGTAGTCAAACTGACATGAAATTATGCCAAATGTAACTTGAGAAGCAGAATTGAGTACAAAAATGTAAACTGTTAATGAATGTATGTATGCTTTTATATATAAGAGAATAAATTATTCCAGAATAATAATATTGATTTCATTTAATTATGTATATTAGAAAATACAATTTAAAATGAAACATAATTTTTAATCTATGGTCTGTTTTGATTCAAAGAAAATTTTTCTAAATGATTTATGAATATACTTAATATTTAAAGACTAATTATAATTATTTGATGTAGATAAATCCTAAAGTATTAATATTTTAAATTTTTAAAGATTTATGTATTTTATTATATATATATATATATATATATATGAGTGCTTTCTCTGCATATGTATTTGTGTACCATGTGTGTGTCTGTTGTCTACGAAGATCAGAAGAGGGCCTCAGATTTCCTGGAACAGATGATGGTGACTCACTATTTAGGTGCTGGCTATTAAATGTAGATCCTGTATAATAAATGCTCTATACCATTGAGCCCCCTCTGCAGCATCATTTAAATAGCAGCAGATGAAACGGAAAATTCCACCTGGAAAAAAAAAAGTAGTTGAGCTGTTACCATAATTAGACTCATTTTTAAAATAATTTAAAGACAAAGTATAATTTGCATTCTCTGATATCAGCTCAATTCCTAGAAGAACAGATAGGATATCCCTGGGAATGTAGAATATCACAGAACATAATGAACGCTTGATAAGTCTTTTGTTTTACTCTCCTATTAGTAAGTACATTCTAAGTATACNCTTTACACCTGAACTGCACCATCACCCACACTGAAACAACCTTAATTTCCCTTTACCTATTATTAAAATTATTACATTTGTTCTTTGATTATTTCTTACACGTATATAATGTATTCTGCTTATCCCCAATACACACACAGTTCTTCACCTGACTGTCTGAATTGTTCTACTTTTCACCTTCAAATCTCTAAGCTATTATAAATTTTATTAACAAAATATATTTCTAGTTATCAAAAACTGTATACATTACATTGTGAATGACTTTTAAAGAATTATATAAAGGATCTTAGAAGAACCTTGGAAATATGTTGAATGAACTTGCTAACAAATATGAAAATTATCTTTGGTAATTTAAAAAGGAAATGGAGAGATGAAGGATGGAGGGAAGTATTGTGAAGCAATACCATTCCATTATGAATTTCCCATTGCATTCACTGATGAAATCCAGGTTAATCCATAGCTTTCTCAGAGCCCCTGATAAAAGGACAAAAAGAAGCTAATTCTGTGTCCTTGCACAAAATTATGCCATTCCGGGGGGGTGGGTTGAGGGAGGGAGCTGGCTGGGTGGGAAGAGGGAGGAGAGGGGAAACTGGTGGGGTGGGAGGAGGGAGGAGAGGGGGATCTGAGGTTGGTATGTAAAAGGAGTGGAAGATCTTTTTAATGTAAAAATTAATTAATTAATTAATTTAAAAAAATTATGCCATTCCACATTCTAGGTAGCCATGAGGCCCAGCTCTTCCAGGGAAGATAGTAGCAAAATTGATCATTAAGGTAGGAGCTGTCATTTTCTTCAGCTTATAGCCACTGGAAAGTAGACTACCCTCCAGAAAATGACCCTTACCCATGCTCATGCAGTCAATCCTAATTAAACTTAGTGGATCTAAAAGTAAAATTATAAAAAAGAGAGCCATTGAAGTACAAGGGGAACTATTTGGGTAGTAGCTAAGGTACAGAGGGAAAGGAGTGTATATAAAAGAGAATACTGTTGAATATAATCATAACACACCTTATGTATTTATGAAATCGGGAAAATACATATAATTTATTATGATGCCATCTGAGTTCTGACATAAATTTTTACTATAATCTATCAGTACAGTCTTCAAATTCTCTTAGTGGAAAACTACATACTATAAAATCTCAACATATATGATTCCTCAGAAGCCATTTTATTCTATATTCAAATGTAAAAAAAAGTAAAATTAATAAAGTAAAATAAGAAACATGATCAGCTTTAGAAAAGTTGGTATCTGAAACACATTTTAATTTCTAGGTGACAATATAGTTATTAATTAAAATGCCTACTTTGTAAAATCGTCTCTAACAATTAGTAAAATGTTTTGAAGGAAGAAATAATACTGTTAAGGGACTGAACTTCAGGGAAAAGTTATATCATAAATAAAACCGAGGAAATATTGATCATAAGTATTATAACCCACATGAATCCTATGGCGTATATCTTGAACAATATACAGTTCTTAAAACCGTCTCCTTGGTTCTAATTACTACCATGTGAACTCAACTTCGGTATGCCAGAGGGGCCACTAAAGCTTTGCATCTGAGAAAGCTCTGGAAACAAAGAAAGGCATCAGAGGAAATGGGAGCAGAGCAATTACCAAAAGAAGTTCTTCTTGTCTTTCTCATAGATTCCTGCATGGTTTAAAATATAACTTTAGTAACCCTCCTTGCCAGCTGTACCCAACTTTCCCTCAGCACCACATCACGATGACACAGGCAAACTTTCATCGAAGGACTTGCAGGTTGCATAGCACCAGCGATTACAGAAAGAATGCTAGAGGCTAACTTTGTAAGATAATGGCCCCGTTAATTCCATTTTCCTTATTAGTTCTTTTTTATATGTTACCTTCTGCAGACAACTGAAAATGAAAATCATATTCCATTCTGAAGAATAATGGAAATCAATGCATGTATGATGAACAGGACAGATAGGGGACTGTGAAACTATTCATATGTTATGTTTTGTAGAATGATTACCATCCCAAAAACATCTTCATTCAGTATAAAAAAACAAAAAATAATATTACATACTTTTTTAATTTATAGAAAAAACACAAGACAATACGGACCATGATGATAAAAAAAAATACAATATACTACAATATTTACCATTAGAAAAATAAGGAAAATTTATAAATAACCTCATTTTCTAGAAAATTAGTTAAAATGTATGATCTGCAGAAATTAAACATCAGATGAAATAAACAAATAGATATAGAATGTATACTTAATGCAATATAATTAAAGAAAACATAGAAGAATGTTGTGCTCAAATCTATGATTCTAATATTTCAATAGCAACTTGTAATAAAGGAAAGATGCTGAAGTTTCCAAAATATTCCAGAAATATACAGGGATAATTTTCTTTAGAAATAAATTAGAAACAGAGGTTAACATAATCATTTTATTATCTATGCCTTCTGGTGATTGACAGAAGGAAAGGTCTTCAAATTATGAAGACAAATATCAAATAGTGTTTCTAATCACTACATTTAAAACTTTCCTTATGATTAATCTTTTTCAGAATTCAAATATTCTGGTCCATTTCCTTTGTCATTACATGGTCTTATCATCAAATTAAGAAGCTAATCTTGTTGGATAGTTAGAAAGATTAGCAAGCTTGGAGGCTATTGGCAGTGGGTACCTTTCTTTTAATCATAATTTCCAGTTTCCTTCAAAACAATAAAAAAGAAAGTGTCATTTTTACCCCTCAAGATTTAATATACCGTACAAAAAATTAGAGCTTTGAGGGCTTTGTTGAAATTCACTAAGAATAGAATAGAATAGGATAGAATAGAATAGAATAAAAAAAATAGAACAAAACAGAATAGAATCTGAGTTGGACTTCTGGGACAATATAGAGCCAAACATTACATAATATTTTTTCTTTCCTTAAGAGTTCATTCAATTATGCCTGTCAATTATCTAACTGGGAAACTACTTCTAGAGAAAGCTGATATACCTTAAGATGTGCTAAGGAGATGAAAAGAATTAATTATCTCTTTAATGAAATAATTTACTTATTAGTCCCATGAGCCCCTGCATGGATGCAGTTACTTGATACTGTTGAAACTGCCTGTTTTTCTGAGTCTAGCAGAACTTTTCCGTTTTCCATCATATATCTTTGGATACTAGCCCAATTTCTAAAGTATGCTTGCCCTGGAACTTCGGCCTCTCTCCATGTTTTCTCTGACAATCCCATGCTCATGCAGCTGCCTGCAGACTCACATTAGTCAATCTGGCTCCCTTCTTGGACCCTAATCAAAGCATTAGCTTGATCTTTTTCATCTCCGTCCTTTATGCAGATGCCAGGACTTGCAGTTTGCCTGCTTCGCCACCCCCAACTCTTAACACATTTGTCCTTGAAGTTCCTTCTGAATCCGTTTTTAAGTTATTTGATAAACAAGAATAAGAACACACAAAAGGAAACCCCCAAGTAATATGTTCAGTGTCTCCTACAATGCTAAATGCTCCCCACTTTTTTAACTTCATACCCAGTACTCAACTCCTTTGACAGTAAGGCTGGCTGTGGTTCTGAAGGATTTTGCCATGCCCAAGCTGGGCCACTGTTAGAATCTCCAGGACAGAAAACTTAGTATATTTCTTTAAGATTTGTTTTCAATTTGGGGCCTCAGGATTTATATCTATGTAGAAAAAGTCAAATATTTAGCATTCCTTTGCAAATTAGTATTTGTTTGTATACAGATAAAAACTATTTTCCTTTGGCTTAATTATAAATTACTTTGACAATAAGAAATTCTAAGTTGGCTTAACAATAAATTGATTCACTTGGGTGATATGTTTAAAGGCATAATGATAAAGTATATATATGTATATGTGTGTATGTATACACATATACATATATTTAGATATATATTCATCAGCATGTGATCTAATGTAGAGAAAACGTAAAAAATTGAAATGTCAATAATAGAAGACTAACAATATAGTAAAGAATTATTACAACTGGAATATTTTGCAACAGTTCAAAATGATCTTGAATGCAATGTATAATTCCATAAATTATAGTTATGAAATGGAAATGAACAATTAAAATATGTATTAGTTTATATGTCTTGATCATATATGTATAAATTCACCAAAATTAGTAAAATTATGATTGTTAAATTTTCTGAATAATTTTTATGTTTCCTATTTCATTTCAAATTTTCAGAATAAGTATGTTATATTCTTTTGAAAGACACTATATTTTACCTAAAAATCAATTATAACTAACATAATTTTGCTCACCTATATATTTAAAGTATTATCCTGTTCATTCTGATACTATCAGTCTTATAATCATTTTATGATTGGGAATCACTTTGCATATCATCTTTAAAAGTTCATAATTATGAGAAATACATCTACAATATCTTTCTTAAATAGATGGCAAGTGGTTGATTTAGAATATCCTGTTTGTTCCAGTGCTTATTTTTGGTCATACATAAATTCTGACCAACCATAGCATCCCTAATTTCAAAGGGGATCCCAAACAAGAACTCTGTGTATGGCCATAACAGTCTTGTAATAATCCTGCTGATAATAACCACAGAGTATCTATCTTGAGAATTGTCTGGACACAAATAACAGGGTGGTTCTGCTGTCAATAAACACAAAAAATGTCTGACCAAATGTGGGCCAGAAATCTCTATCAAGGGGATCAAAGGCCCTGCTTAACTGAAATGGAATGTAGCTTCCAAGTTTAAAGATAAAGAAACAGAATTATGTTAAATGTTTTGGTTCATGACTATAAGCCTCAGGTCCTCCAGGTAAATCCAATTTCATGGGAAATGGGGATGATTGTGCTGTACAGTTAATTTTTTATTTATAGTTCTTGCATGTTAGTGAAGCAAAACTCAAACATAAAGGAATAAATCCACCAATAAAAAAATCAATAGAAAATTATTCCACTTTACTTGGGGTTTTGTGGTCAGGCAGCAAGCATTTGCACTCCCTTCTCCCAGTCTGTCTTCCATTCTCACAGAATACACAAGTGACTTTTCATTCTATGAGAAACTCTAAAATATAGAGAAAATGCCTCCGGTTTTCTGTCCTAGAGATGGAGTTTAAGTCATAAGTACCACTGTCTGTAGCTCCACTTCCAGGGAATCTGGCACCTTCACAGACATACACGCAGGCAAAGCATGCATGCACATGAAGTAAAAAACAAATTAAAAAAAAAAGCATTAACAAAGGAAATTTAAAAAAAAAAAGAGTAAAAGCCATCAGCTATGCCTAGATTGTGGCTTTCTTATTATTGATGTAAGTAAATCACTTCATTATTTCACTCTTCACTAGGTGAATAATCCAATATTTTACGTATAACATAGATATCAATATGAAGATGAATAACAGATAAGCAATATTTACTGAACATTTACAACAGTACAACTCAAGCCTGAACACTTTGCTTTTACCCGAAGAAAAGCCATCTTAAATAGGCACAACTCTTATATACAACATTGTTTATTATTCCCCTAAAAAGAACTGTAACCACCAAAAAACAAAACAGAGTATGTCTTAATATTTAGCATAGCCAGGCGGTGGTGGCGCACGCCTTTAATCTCAGCACTAGGGAGGCAGAAGCAGGCGGATCTCTGTGAGTTTGTGGCCAGCCTGGGCTACCGAGTGAGTCCCAGGACAGGCGCCAAAGCTACACAGAGAAACCCTGTCTCGAAAAAGAAACAAACAAAAAAATTAGCATAATCCTGGTAGGCAATCCAGTCTTATCTTAAGAGATAAGACTATTGTGTAAAGATTAAATAAAAAACACAAAATTGGATGGAGAAATAAAATGTATTTTAAACATGATATCTGAAAATTACCATGTGGGGGCCCACAGAGACTCCCTAGTGAAGCCTTACTCAAGGCCAGAAAGTCTGAGCTTGCTTTGCCCAGCAAGTCTGCATAATAGGATGATTTGGCCAAAGGTGTTATTACCAGGTGTTTTGAAGGGTCTACACTTGTTGGTACTTTATACCTTGACCTTGAAAAGGGGGTGTCTTTGTCCCTCCCCTTCTGATGTGTAAAAAGCCTATTATGAATAAACTCAAGGCAACTGGGTATTGACTCAGGACCCTTCTGAAGCTATCCTGCATCTCTATGTTTCTCTCTGTCTTTGTATATACTTCTTATTATTTCTCAATTGCTCACTCCTCCCTCCAAGAACCCTTCAACAGGTCTAGGCTGGTCCCTGACATTACCACATGCTATTAGAGTTTTAAATAGCAAGACACCACAGTATTAATGGTATCTGTGAATTCATTATTGATACAAATCATAAAAATATCAAAATCAAGTTTAGCACTATCTCAAAATAATGATAGCTACTCTCAATCTTGCTATTTTAATATTATAAGTAAGCATATGATTTATATTAATTTTAGTTGGCATTTGACTAAATTTACTGTGTTCCTTTTGGTAGCGTACTATCCCTTTATTCCTGTGTTTGAAAGCATTGGCCGGACAATCATACTTAGGCCTAACCAGTTGGCCAAAATAGCTAAAGTCACTACAATGATAGGGTCTCTGAAGTAGTACTATCCCTTTAGTTTATACCATGCTTAAATACCAGAAATCTCACATGCCAACATCATTATGTATTTTACTTCATTCATACTTATAGTGGCATGTTCACACATATGTTCAACTGTATCCTTACTAATTCAAAGAAATAAATCCATGCACATATTATATACATACATGTCACAGTTCATTCCTTACATCAGTGTGCACGTGGTATGCTCAGGGAAAGAAATTTCTGAGGGTGACAAATAAAATAAATGTTATTTTAATTGTTTTCATTCTGTTACTATCAGAGAGATTTTTCTTTTTTCGTTTTAAAGAATTTAATGTTCCTATTGTGTTTGATTGCCAGCTGAACTGAGTCAGTACAAGAGCATTGTTGAAGCATTAATGTTCAATAATGCTAAATTAAAGCTGAAGATCTAAGTTCTCAGATTCCATGAGCTGATTGAATGTCAGGTGCTGGTACAGACTGCTCCCCTAATTCCCCACTGATTTCTTGATTTAAATATGTTGCTGGGAGGATGAGAGGGAATGTCGATGTTTTGAAATTCTAATTCTTTATGTGACAATATTTTAGAAATAATTAGGTCACTGAATGAGTCCCCATTAATGAGAGAAGTGCCCATGAGCAGACCCTGGATCTGTTACCTTTTGTGTGCTCTTAACACAAGATGGAATATTCATTAGGGGCCAAAGTTGGGCAGAGTTCATTTGCCTTCCCATGAGAACAGCCCTCTCATTGGGAAAGAAATAGCTCAAAGAATACAATGGCACTCCTGATCTAGAGCATACAGGGTAAAGAGTGACACTGAGATTTCATAAACTCCTACTGAAGCAGCAATGAAATGAGAGGCAATGAGCTAAGGCAGAGGATGCAGACTATACTGCAACTGCTTCATGAAGATGTGTGTATGTCTCAAATCTTTAAGAGAAATACTTCTCTTCAGTAAATATGGACCACAGAGGTCATGGTTCTTCATCAGTGAAATATGTCTGTAGCAGGTGTCCTTTGACAAATGTAATGATAGATTTATGAAAAACATCAAAACCATTGAATTAAAGAACTGAAGCCTTAACTAATTATTCTTTATCAATACTAAATCAGGAGTCAAATATCAGAGTAAGAGACTGAATGATCAGAGAAGCAGGGAGCAGCCACCAGTTGCCTCCTACATCTTCCATTCTTCCATTCAAAAAGGCTGAGATCCTCTCTCAGGCCCATTTACCACTTCTTCCTCCTCTCTATCTACAGTCTTCCAAATCTCTATGGTCAGCTAGTAGCTAGCTCTGCCTTCTGACTCCAAGCAAGCTTTATTTGTCAGAATACAATCAAGATATCATACAACATTTCCCCTTTTGTCTAAACAAAAAGTGAAGATTTTAGCTAATATAGTCAAACTATATACAATAAGTATAATAATTACAAAATATATACAGGCAATAATTATATTAACAATGTCTAGTCCATTTGCATTTGACAAATTCAGAGAAAATACTCCAATGTCTATCTTATCTTGGTGAGTCCAAAGTGTTGTACCTAATTCACTTTTTAATCCTAATTTGCATTACTAACTCAAAACTATCTTTTTATGTCTCTCAACCTTGTACATTTTATACGTATTTTGTGAGTTTCTTTTCTGAATTTGGTAACGACAAAACTATAACTATCTAGTTTTCAACTCCATCATAAAACTGACAAGGATATATGATTACCTGAGTAAACAGGAAGTATAGAGCAAACAACTTTTAAAACTAAGAAATGACAGAAACAGCTGGCTGGCTGTAACTTTGAGACATCTATTTTCAGTCTACAGGCCTAGAATATCTGACAGGGTTTTCTGTAAAGCAGGATTTTTGTCTTGGTAAAGTTTGACAGTCACTTCCTTTTGTGTCCTGCTTGTCTAATTTGAACAGCATGCTATCAGTAGTTAAGACAAGGGCAGTTTCTCGCCCAGTGTCTAACTTTTTCATAAAGAAGTAAATTTCATATGAAGTTTCTTTGGTGCCCATCATCTTCTCTGATATAGATTGGTGCTGCCAGGAGCAGACATGTCTCATTGTCATAAAAAAAGAAAACTTATGTTATGAAAACATCTTAAATGACATATTATTCTGTAGATCTCTGGAGTGTTTGAAGACCACCAGAGATATCTAAAATATATCTGTTTGATATTGAAAACATATCTAACATGACTACAAATTTGATTGCAATAGGTGACTAACTACTAACATTCCTTTTTTATTATTCTAATTAGTTTGTTATAATAACATTCAAGGACTACATATTTAAATTACATTGTCAAATGGACTGTATAGTTACAATACCTTGAACAAAANTAAAANCATATATATAGTATGTTCTAATAAAAATAACCTTAAAATTGTATCAATATACAAAAGTATCTTAAACAACAGTAGAAGCACATATACAGTATAACAAAATTAACCTCAAATTTGTATCAATATATATATATATATATATATAAATCCATACCATTGTAAAATATTTAAGACTAGTAGTTAATTTTTTGGCTTAAGGGTTGATTCAATAATCTACCCCTTTATCCTATCATTTCTATATCCCCCCTTTTTCTTTTTAGAACAAGATCCCTGAATGTAATGTCCTTTGTTCAGTCTTTATCTTGACCATTACAATAACAACTTGTAACCCACTCCCCTAAATAGTGGCAAATATCCACAACCCATTTGAACTACCAAAAACTGACCATCCCATATCTTGGGAATGTGGGTGTCATGTTCTTTAAATTACTTTCTGTTGTCTGGGGGTGACAGTATCTTTAGGTGACCCTGAAAAATATTGGGAATATTGTCAAGTCCTGGGAGTGTTAGCTGTATCATTTGTTGTCCAGTCTCTGTGTAATGAGAAAGTATAGGACTTACATCAAGTCATAGCTAGAGTAGTCTTGAGACTGGACTATCTCAGTTAGCCATCTTGAAATTGTTCTAAGTAGTTTGTAGTCCAAAGCTGATCTTTGGGTGGGTTTTGTTAGCTTAGTGATGTTACCACAATCCAGGTGGAATTGTCATTGTGGGGCCAAATCATCCTTTTGGGATTTCAAAGGTCACTATTAGGAATGGTCATGATTCACTGCAGAAAACTTAAACATTTTATCTATTTATTTATTTATTTATTTATCTATTTATCTATTTATTTATTTATTTATTTATTTATTTATTTATTTATTT